>DWAL01000356.1:0-11750 GCA_018230405.1 Heliconius hortense
GAAATGGAAATATAAATTTAAGTAAATATTTCATCTCCTCGAGTGGGGATCGAGACCACAACTAGTCGATTTTACAGTCACACCCTGTGCCACTGCGCCACTACTGGCCTCAACTTATATAAACTTGTATAAACATTTAATTATTTCAACTATTTTATTTTCAGACCGGTAAATCGAGAGGTGATGAGGTATATTGACATTCAATATTTCATATTATTTGATTACTTGAAGTATTTTAATTTATATTTCATATTTAATTTTTCAGATAAGATTTATGGAAGAGGTAATTTAATTTTTTGTTCATATATGTATTTTATCTTAACACATGTGCCAGGCGCTTGCCAACTGCACTATAATAGCATATAATAAATAGAAATCTTATTATTTAAGATATAAAAGATATCCTATAAGATAAGGTATTATATTAAGTAATAACATATGATCTACTAAACACAAACACATGTAAATAAGTGATAACAATGACATAAAAATAACACCAGCAAATATATATTTAACAAATAATATTATAAATAAATAATAGATTTTCGCTAGTTAAAGACCAGTCGCTCAGGGCCACGAGCGACCACTTTAAACGCGACAGGTTGATGGTTCGATTCCCTCGATACTCGAGGACATGAAATATTTAATATTTTTATTTCTAAAAATATTCTTCATTGTAGAAATTTTTGATACAAAACCATATAGTTTAAAAAACCTTTATATCGGAGACTTTCTATATAGGCGTCCAAAGATTTTTTTCGGACAAAATTTGTATTTTTTTTTAATTTTAGCATCTAAATCGTGTGATGCCGATTTGAGACCAATTCGTTTCCTTTTCAAAGGCGATTTAAAATTGTATTATTTATTTAATACTAACGCCCGCTTGCGGCTTAAGAATTGATAGCTAATTCAACCAATTCAACACTTATTTATGTATGAACCGATTTAATTCAATCAGATGAACTTTTTTACTTATGAATCGGCTGAAATAAAACATTAAATATTAAAATATATTAGTGCAAACTGAAATTTAAATGGATTTTGCATTTTCTAAGATTAGCTAAAACAAACGCATAGACAAACAGACAAAACTATTCAAAATCATTGTTTTGGGTTCTACTCTGATTGTAAGTTCTGTTTAAGACTAAATAGTCTCAACTTTATACTTATAATATATAAATGTATCGATATAAATTAATTTAATTAAAAAAAACTTATTAATTGATTAAGTTATAAAATTTCAGATCGAAAAATCCCGAGGAGATGAGGTAAATCCAGTATTCACTAACGTTACACCTATTATATTAGGATAATTAGAACAAGATTAGAAGTCTTTAAGATTATTTATAAATTTATACATATAATATAAATAAATGTTATTTATATTTTAAAATATATATTTCAGTGGGATGTCCAGAAGGAATCGACTCCACGGATGGAAACCAAAAGCAATCAATTCGGAGAGTCGTGCACGTGTGATGCAAGCACATGTGTGATATAATTTAAATAATATTTTAGATCCTCGATCCCCTCTCGAGGAAATTAAATATTTATTTACATTTATATTTCCATTTCTTCGCTCTGATGTCGAGGCACTCAACACGCAATGCCACCGGAACATGTGGAACGGAGTGTCTTAACACTAGGTTCTCTCTGCCTACCCTGCTGTGAGCGGGATACAGCGTGAAGCTGATTTGTATAAGATAAAGACGGACCTATATGAGATGATAGTTATGGATAAATTGACGCATCACTAGGTTCCCTTAATTCTGACCTTTTAATATAAAAATAAATAATGTCAATATACATATATCTATACAGTATCTGACTGACATTACTGACCTATACTTATGAAATAGGATTTGCTTTTTGTAAGTAGGTACATATGTATTAACAAAAACAATATTTTTAAGCCTTAACTGTAGGTAGTACCTAAGTAAGGTATAAATAAACCTTATAAACTTTCTTCGTAGCTATATACGATTCGAGGATTGATGAGTTGCAAGGAACAATAATCCGTAAAGACGCCAAATTGAATGCAATGCAAAATACTATAGCGGTTGGTATTCGTCTTTAAAAAAAAACTTTTTTTTGTGTAATATCTACTTGATTTATAAAATAATTTTGCCGTAACATTTTTAGGTAATGGAAAATGATGTATGTGAACCTTATTGCCTTTACGCACATATTTATACGGCATTAGCAAAAATATTTAATACATTGTGTCAGAATGCAAAGTATAAAGAATATTTAAACTTATTGGTTTGTTATTGTTAATTTAATATATTTAATAAATATCAATAATTAACTATCATTATTCAAATAATAATTATTTTAACATTTTAATTAAATTGTATTTTTTTTGTGCAGACTGCAGGAAAAGACACTAGGGTGATTGACATCAAAGGAAAGATACTTTTTAAATTGAAAGTTTTGGAAAAATTTAGCCTCGCCTTAATCGCTCCTTGTTCCCAAAATAATAATTCAAATGACTGTTCTTGCTACCATGCTGAAATTTTAACCCACGTTGAAGCTAAATTTGCTTTAACGTCTACAGAAAATAATAACGCAAATTTAGATAGTAAAAGAGCGCACCTCATTGCGGATATAATGCAAAATGATGATTTAAAAGAAATTTTGGATAAAGAAGGCTCCTCCACTAAGCTGGACGATGATCATATAGATGAATGCTATGTAATAGATAATTATAATACAGATCAAGAAAACCTTAAACGCTTAAAAAACTTACAAGCCAATTATGACGACTTACTTACTTTTTATGAAAATTTAAAACATGAAAAAGATTTTCTGAATATACGCTGTCAGAAGTATACTGAACTGGAAAATGAATGCGAATGCCTCCAAAATAAATTAAAGGAATATAATGAATTATGGAAAGAAAAAGAATTTTATCGTCATCGTTCGGAAGACCTGGATAAGCTTAAAGAAAAATTTTTAATATTAGCTGATGAAGCATCCAGTATAGAAACAAAACTAATGGCTGAACAAGAAATTAATAAGATGAAATCTAAAACTATAGATGAATTAAGAAACGAAAACATTAAGTTAGATAATAAACTAACTGAGGTATCCTTGGCGTGTGAAAAGCAGAAAAATTGTTTAATATGTAAATTAAAAGAATATGAATGTAAATTGATGTGTCAAGAGCAACAGATAAGAAGCTTGTCAACGCAAATTGACACTCTCTTAGAGAAAGATACTAACAAAGTCAGACAATAATATGATTTAATATTAAAACTATGAAATATTATTTTTTTTAAATGTAATTATTTTTTTTTGATAGATATCAACAAAGGAGGATGAAACGAGGTATTTAGAAGTTATTGATGATATAGAAACACAAAAAGAACAATTGAAAAATTTGAAGGACGCTCTATGCTGTAATGAGGAAGAAAAGTTATTCTACAAAGAAGAGCTTCAAAAACAACTTGAAGTAATCAATCAATTAAAATATGATGTTGAAGATTGGAAAAGTAATAAAATATTTATATGATATTTACAAACTTTGAATATAATAGTAACTAATTGTTCATTATTTCTAGGTAAATATGAAAATATTTTACGAAGTAATAATTACTTAGAATCACGATTAGAAGAATGCCATGAAGAAATAAACAACATTCAAAAAAGTCGTAAGTCATTAAGTATAGAGATAGAAAATAAAGTGAATGCAATAGAGAATTTTAATGGGATTTTACACAATAAATCTCAGGAAATAAATAACCTCATGGAAGAGCTTGATCGAAAAAATGATGAAAATATGTATTTACGAGAGCAAATAAAAAATGTTCATGACAATTTTGACCAAAATTTACAAATACTGGAAAATGAACGAGAAACAATCGTTAATTCAATTCATTCACTTAAACGAGATAGTTTAGGTTTATTACAAAATATCAGCAGCTATGTAAACATAAATAATGTTAATACTGAACAAGATATATCAACTGAAAATAAAAATGGTTCTAACAATTCTGATCTCTTAACAGATATTAAAATTATACGCAAAATTAACGCTGAAAATATAAATATATTACGTCAGGAAAATGAAGACTTGAAGAAATCATTGGATATAGCTAGAAAACAAAGCGAAATATTAAAAGGGAGAACTTTAGAAGAAGAACATTTGCTGGAAAAGTTTGAGCAGCTTTCGCAGTCCCATGAAAGTATAGTAGAGGAAAAAATTATACTTCAACACGATTTAATAAACAAAACAAATGAAGCCAATAAACTGTTAAATGCTTTAGAGGTAACTAGTAAAAAGAGTGAACATTTAATAAATCATCTAAATGAATCGGAAAATATAAAAAAAGAATATTTGAAACTAAATAAATCTTACCAAAAAATTATGTCGGAGAGAGATGATTTGGAAAAGAAAAGCTTACTTCTTGAAAATGTATCACAAGAATTACAGCAATGCCACATAAAAATAAATGAACAAAATGAACGTCTATTATTAAAAGCACAGGAGGTAAATGATTTAGAAACTAGGTTATTAGACTTAAACAAAAATTATGATCGATTACAAAAAGAAAAAGAGTTTTTGGAGAAAGAATTTTATGCGAGTTCGTCAGAATTAAGCAAAGTTAATAAAAATTTGGAAAGTAAAATAGCAGAAAATCAAATTTTAATTCATGATTTTAATATGTTAAAAGATCAAAAAAAATCTGTTGCAAATGATTTCATAGTGCTAAAAGCAGAAAACTTAAACTTACACGCTAATTTGAGCAATGCAGTGAAAGAAAATCTAGAGCTTTTAGACCGGATCAAATATTATAAAAACTTGGAAAAAAATCACAATGACTTGGAAATAGCTCACAGTAAAATGAATTTTGAAAAAGAAAATTTAGAAAAGGAAATAAACTTAAAATTAGAAGAAATTAAAAAGTTAGAAAAAAATATTGTACATTTAAACAAAGAAAATAGAGACCTTCTTTTACATAACGATAATGTAGAAGAAGCTCTTATACGGGCGCGCAGCGAGGTAATGATCATAATAATAACATTAACAAAAGCAAATTTATGAATATTTTGAAATCAACCTTTTAATTTTGTTTCAGAAAATGAAATCAGACTCACTTTCTGTTTCATACGATAATATCAAGACAGAAATTGATATTTTGAAGTCGGAAAAACTGTCTAGCAACAAAAAAATTAACGAACTACAAGATAAATTGGATGAATCGGTAAATAAGTATAAAGTTGCAGAATATGTGTGTTTAGTCTAAATATTACATTTATATATATATATATATATTTCATTTAGGAATATGATATTGTTAACCTTAATGAAGAAATAATAGCAAAAGACAAAAAAATAGCCAGTTTAGAAAATCATATTAACAGTCTAGAAGATGAAATAAGGAGACTTCAAAATAGTTTAGACAAAGTTGTAGAATCTGGAGAAGAAATAAAAAAGCTTAGCTTTGAAAAACTAAGTCAAGCTCAAAAAAGCCTGGAAGCTCATCGTACGTATAAGAAAATATCATTGCTCATTTACTCACTTTTTGTATTTTTATTTTTAAACCACTTTGTACATTTTCCAAACTAATCAAAGTTAAGACGAATAAAAATTATTTACTTAGGAAGACAAAAGCAGCTTATTCTACCAGAGAGGGGCCATTTTAACATCCACCTGTCAGTATAGTGTAGTCCAGGCCTTAAAAGTTTTTGAACTCTGTTATATAGAATATGTTATCGTATAACTAACACGTTTTTCGACGTTCACTTATTATTATTATTATTCTTATCGATTTAGATTCCAAAGCAACGCATAATATGAAAATGGAATTGGCAAAATTGCAAAATGAAAAGGCTAAACTTGAAGAACAAATTTCATATTCCAAATCATTATCACATGAATCTGTTAGGGAAAAAAGTACTTACATCTCCGAAATAAATAAACTAAACCAAGACAAACAACACATCATTACAGAAATAAGGCAATTGGAACTAGAAGTTTTTAACGAAAGCAGTTTACAACCAGACCATTGTGAAATTGAACAAGCTGTTGATACGTTACATAGAATAGGCAGACAGCTTCATTACAAAAATAAGTCATTAGAAAAAACTTTGTTAAGTGTGCAAAGCTCATATGAAATTCTTAAGTCGAAAGCAGATGAAGCCAAAAATATTGCCGAAAATGAAAGACGTAAAATAACTATCGAGAAGGAAGAAATGCTGCAGGAACGAAAATATATAGAAAAACAGTTAGAAGACCTACAAAATAAATCTGAAAAAGACAAAACCAATTATGAAGATATAATCAAAGACTTAGAAGGCGAAATGTTAAATCAAACATTAATATTTGATAAAACGAATCAAAACAAAGACAACGAATTATTAAAACTTAAAGAAGAAAAGCAATCTCTCGATAAAGAATATGAGAAATTATTGATGCAGTTAAATGAGTTCAAAGAAAAACTTAATGACAGATGTAATCATAATCAAACTAATGAAGAAGCCATTGCAAATGTAAAATTAGAATTAACAGAGAAAGGTGAACAAATTTTATCGCTACAAAACCATATCAAACAATTAGAAAATAAAGCTACGTCAGAAATTAGCACGCAAACAAATCGTGAAGTAACAAACATAAATTGCCGACATGTTGCCACTGAGGCTGATATCCCGGAACTAGAAAAAAACAATAGTGGCACTAAAAGACCAGTCAATTTTATAAATAAAGCAAACAATGATGATATTATTGTTTCAGAAACAATATCTAAAGATTACGGGAATTTTAATATAGATTTTATAAAATTTCTTTATTGTAATTACAAATCTAAAAGACTGAGTCCTGGTAAACTGGAACAACATTCAATTGACGGTATTAGCTTGACACAAACTAATACAAGAATTCTTTCAAGCAGTAATTTTAAAGCTTCTAATATTCAAGAACAAAATGATCTATCTTTATACAAGAAAAATAATGTTAAGATTTATAGTACAAACATACATACGAATTCAACTAAAAATATGAATGGCAGTGTACATTATTTAAATGATAATAAAAAAGAGAATACACAATCAAGCGCTACAGATAAAATTTTAAGCAATGATAATTTTGATAATAATAATGATTCTGAATACAACTCAGTTGGTCGAGAATCTCTTATATCACAAGATAAAGATGTGCTTATGATATACAGAGACAGTCAAAGTACGTCTGATAGTCGATCTCATACTGAAAACAAATATTGGCAAAATGGATATAATAAAGTTATTATTGAGAGAGCTACTGTTGAAACGAACCAAAATCCGTTTTCCGCAACAGCTAAAAAGGCCTTTCATAAAATGCAACATAAGAAAGGTAGCTTTCCAAGTAGTGATGACAAAACTGAAGATGACAGTGTAAAACCAAAGCTCAATATCAATCTACCCAGAGCTTTAGATACAGATAATTACTCTACAGTCACTTTATCAGATGATGACAAAAAATCTTTAGATCAATATTCTATTTCACAGCGAAAAGTTTTCTCTGATACAGATATAAGCAATAAAGCTTATGAACATAATAATTTCAACATTATTTCTTCAGCAAAAGGTATCCAAAGTGGCATTAAAAGTAAAATTCGTGACAATAAAATCATTTTTCCTAAAACTGAAAATATCCTTACATATGAAGATTTAAAATTACCAAGTACAGGTAATGGAAATTCGAACCATGTAAATGTTGATCGGAAAACTAGAAAGAAAATTAAAATGCACACAATAGATGCAAATGAGCCTATCTTAGATACTGATGATAATTCTAAGTTAACACGTATAAATGCTACAACTAAGGTTTTATCAATTAGTAGTTTAGATATTTTATATGATAAAACAAATACAAAACGTGCTCATCAACATAAATCGTCGACAGCTATATCAAATGATGAGGGCGACCAAAATTTATATAGAGATTCAAATAAAGAATTTCGTAAATCACAGAGTGATGATACGATTTCCAATTCCAACAAAACCATAGAAAAAAAATATTTTAATCAAAATTCTTCCGAATTTAGTACCATATCTATAAGTGAAAAACAGACAAAATTGGTACAGGACCGTGCAGTTTATGCGAAAATGGATGACATAGATGATTATAAAAATAAAATCCACCAATTGACAAATACTTTAGAAAGTATAGAAAAAGATTATAAGAACAAAATAGAAGCAATCAAGGATCAATACGATAGCAACGTTAAATACATAATTAGCGAACACAATCACGGCGTGAAAAGTATTCAGAGTCTTCATGAAGACAGGCTATATGACATAATAAAGATTCACGAAAATGAAATAGAAAATTTACGTACAATGAGTATTGAGGCATTACGCAAAGTAGAAAAACTGGAAAATGAAAATAGATATCTTAGATCGAAACTTAGTAATAAACATACAAACTTGGATGAGGTAATTAAAGAATTATTGACTACTATATACAGCTTTATGCTCTTTTTGTTTGATTAAGCTACATTATGGCGTTTAATGGATGGCGTTTATTCTGTTATCATTCAATAAAATGTGTTCAGTTTGCAATTAAATAATATTGGAGGTAACTTTCAATAGTACCAACCAAGAAGTAAGATATAATTCTTCTCTTTTATATTTATATAAAGCCTCAGGTAAGGATAAAAGTACGAGAGAGATAAAAAAGGAGTATAAGCTGCAAAACCACTAAACAAATGTACTGATGAAATAAAATCAGAGAATGTAAGAGAGGAAAGGTTAGCGAATAACTTCAGGGAAAACACGAAGGTTTTTCGGCGAAAAGTTAGTGTTTCTCGAAGTTGCTCACTAACCTGTAGAATGAAAGAGATGTTTTCGAAGGAACTTTTAATAGAATAACCACACGACTTGCAGTGATGGGCTGAATTTTACATGGTGATGTATGAATGTGATGACGCCTCAGTCTCAAGTAACGAAAGTTAATGTAACTGATGACAAAATCAGTATAAAAGAAGTTTAAAGTGCAATACGAAGTCTGGAATGTAGTAAGGCAGCGGGAGCAGATGAAGTTACTGCCGAGATGATAAAATATGATGGGACTCGCGTCTAGGATTTGTTCTGGTTTCTGTGCGGTTTATGCATGAAATAAGGGGAGGTGACGATTGGTGAGGTGCAGTCATCTTGCCTGTGTATAAAAGCAAAGGTTCACAAATAGACTGCGCAAGCCATAGGGCTATCAATTTGATTAGCTTCACTTTCTGCAAGCTGTAAAGTCTCTTTACAGGGATCACTCAGCGTGCGTGTGATGTCAAACCAAGCCATGTTGTTAAATTCTAATGCCTGCAACTTGCATTCTGATGATGCAAAGAGCACTGCACGCAATACGTATTTGGATACCGGTTACCAGGAGTGAAACAAAGTGACATGGGAGTAAAAGTAGGTGACTTGAGTGTAATTTACCTGCTGTACGCAGATGATGCAGTGCTTATTGCATCATCAGAATGCGAGTTGCTGGCATTAGTAACCACTTTAGCTCTCTAAGTCTGAATGGAAGTAAGACAAAGGTTCTGGTATTTGAAAGACATTATTATTTGAAAGAAAAGACGGAATGCAACATCACTGGAAATGGTAAATATTAGAACAAATGAATGAAGTCATATACTTGGGAAGTATGTTCAGTAGAGATGGATGTGGAAAGACGTATTGCTGCGGGTAACAATGTTATCGGTGCCTTAGCTGCATTGATGAGACAGCGAAACGTCAGGACAGCTTCACGTTTGGCCGTGCACAATGCTGTGTTGGCACCGACGCTGCGTTGTGTACGGCCGCGAAACGTGGATATTATAGAAGAAGAATGAAAGAAAGATGAATGTTGTAGACATGCGATGTCTTGGCTTAGATGGTCGAATTCGCAATGTAAAGACAAAGAATGGCAAGTAGGAAAAATAGGAAGGAAGCTAGTTTAGTTTAGTTTTAGTTATTTTTATATTTATAAATTTGAATTTGACAATATAAAGTTATCTATTTATATTTAAATTATATGTACATATGTATATTATTTAAAAATTTTGTACATAACTTCGATTGACTAAATTTTCCAAAAGGTTCCTGTTAAAATACCGACACCGGAAATCAAAAGAAAGCGAGTCAAATGTCGTTTCGATGACAAAATACTAACTAAAACCAATATGATATTGGCCGATGTGAAACCCAAACGCAGGGCTCATGGACCTTGCACTTGCACTGTAGATATCAATGTATCGGACACTATACGTAATATATTTGACCAAGTTAGCATGGAACAGAGGAAAATGGACGAACAAACATATTTGAAATATATCGCGAATAAAATATTGAATGACAACGTTGATGTGAGATTATATTGCTTATTTATATTTGTAACATGTAGATATTGTTGGGTACGATATTCTTTAGTGGTTGTGTAAATCAGTCAATTTTTATATTTAAATATATAAGTATATCGCGTATCTAAATATGTACATACATAAAGCTTTTCTCTTTGTAACTAGTGACTTGGAGTATTGCCGCACATTGTACAAGTTTTTTACTTATTTTGTATATTTCATGTTATGCGGTGGAATCCAAAGTCATAATTTACGAATATACTATAATACTATAAACACATTAGAACTTAAAACAGTATTGTGCGCTTGACTGTTATGCACAAATAAATGAATAGTGGACTATTGTATATTTTTATCAGATTTTGGACCCGCAAGAGTTATCATTTCTGCACTTAAAAGTGTGTCGGACTTGGAAAGCGAAAATAAGCAAGGATGATACTCTACAAAGGCGAATGCATTCCTTAGAATCTGAATTAATTAATAAGCAAAGACAAACACATAAGCACAGTTAGTTATTTTACTTTTCAAATATGCTCAAATAATATTGAAGTTTAAGCTTTAAGTACTCAGGCGTATCAAATATGTTTATTTCTCGGCAGAACTATGTCAAAGTATATCAGGTTCAAATCTTCGTATCTGTATTAATTATTTTATATGAAATTTTATTATTTATTGTAACATTAGGTGAATTCCATAACCAAAAGTTTCAGTTTAAAATTAACATTTGTTAAATTATTACCGATCCGAGGAGAAACTTTAGAGGTTATTTTACTAATTTTCTTAAAAGCAAGGATTTTTTTGCATCTTACTACTATTAATTATAATAAATCAGTGGCAGAATTAGACCGGAAAGTGGCAGAGGAATGGCGGCGATTGCAAGAGGCGAGGGAAGCTGTGTGTTGTTCACACAAAGTCGACGAAAATCATGAGAAAACTATTGTTAATGTGTCGACGACTGAGGGAGACATGTACGTCAGAGTTTTGTACCTTTATTGTGTTCATTTTAGATTCACACTTTATCCTGCATGTGACGCGGTAAGTAAAGCGATTTTTCAAAAGATAATAAAAATCTCTATATCTATTGAGTAATTCACGTTTAAAAAATAATGTTGCCACTAGACTTTTACTGGGGATTCCTCGTACTCGGTTACGTACGTACTTTCATTAAATATGAGCCTCATATATATGGCCGCCCGTCTACGTTAAAGGATCAGATTATTAAAAAAAAATTGAAATTCTCGAGCGCGTCAGATTAAGGTAGAGTAAGTTAGTTCCATGCTAAATCGTGTATATTCCACTAATCTGACAATTTGGGAGTGACGTAAAGAAGGGGGAGGGCTACAAAGTTGCAAAAAAAAATTAATAATTTTTCTTTCATTTTGAAGGGAATAATTCAAGGATTACGAAAAATATATAATCTGACGAATTCCA
>DWAL01000357.1:0-11744 GCA_018230405.1 Heliconius hortense
TGTTTGTAATATCTATATTTCTTAAATGAATAATCATGTAATTCAAGCGGGCAAAGCCGCGAGCAGGCCGCTAGTTATAAATAATTTTGAATATTGCACAAATGGTAATTCTTAGGTACCGTCCATGGGCTTTAGCGACTAAAGAATCCCATCTCTCAAGTAAGCTTTAAGCCTATAATAATGATTCATTTTACACTATTTTTATTTATAATAGTTTAAAACGATATAATTTAAATGTTTTTCTAAGTATCAAAACTTATATCATTATTATTTATTACCCATAATTTTTGTTTCTTATTTTTGTAAGTTAATGCATATATTAGCATTCAAATAGGGGAATCAATTCTCCTTATTTATCTCTTGTGGATGAGAATCTAACTCATGACTACAACCTAAGAAAACACGTTCAATACCATTGTAGTCCATGGCCTCTAAAATGTCCTTTGAAATAATAAAATTATGGCATGACCAAATAAGATAAAAATATTAAGCGTAAACTATAAATTGCACGTTATTTTTTTCATCCAATACATTTCAAATTACAATTTTCGTATTTGCACTTGTTTAAATATTTATTTTTGAACAAAATACAACGGTATAAAATAGAAGGATATGGTGCGTCCACAATAAGAAAACAAATCACATGTTCTTGGAAATTTAATGACTTTAATAGAAGAAATAACTAAATTAAAAACAGCAAGATAGAAAGAAAAAAAAATCATTCATCATCATCATTAACATGTTCATCTGATTACGTTGAAGCGAAGACCAAAATTAAATCAATGACCTAACAAAATATACAACAAAAGTCATCAAATTAATCATGTCCGACCATCAGTTAGTCTAGCGTGGACCGCGGCTCTGCTCACCAAACCTATATAATAATAATAATCATAATATAATACAACATACATACAAATTTTGAATAATAGAGGGTATTGTGATATTTAAAATGAAAAAAAAAAGCTAAATAATTGTTTTCCTACTTATATAATGTGTAATAATATAAAGTGTTCACTACTTGTAAACGTATAACTATAGCTTACATAAATTTCCACACGAGTACTCTAAAGCGTAGTCCCAAACCGAACCAGTACTAACAATGTGAGTCGAGTTGAGCTCAGCTTAGGGGGCCGTCCGTGAGTGACGTCACACGTTATACAGGAAATAAAATATAATATATAATATACAAATATAATTTAGAAAGTACAGCTTTAATATGACAATTTCTAGGTGCAAAAATTGCAAAATGTACTTGGGTCGTCATGTATCACCGCATGGCGATGTAGAGGATATCGCCAGCTTAGAGTGTAAGCCTGCTAACAGCCTAATAAGCAAATTCAATAAAAAATAATTTAAAATTACGAGTATATGTATATTATCAGAAGGTTTTTACAATTTAGAAAAATGATTTGTATATCTAAATAAAGTAAAGGTTTTTTTTATAGTTTCGAATGGTATAAAAGTGTTCGAGACATAACGACAAGAAACGGAGTTAGCTGGTCTACACTCTAAGCCGACGGTTAAGATGTCAAAAAATAATAAAATTCGTGTCGTAATTTACGGACGGCCCCTTACGATTGTTGCGGCTATGCTCCTGGAATCGTAACAATCTAGCTTTTTTTGGAGTTTTACTTTTTTACAATATATAGGATTTGTTTTTACTATAATTAATTAATATCTAATATTTACAATGGAGGTGAATGGACATTATTCAGAACTCTACTTATTTTATATCGAAAATTAATATGAAATTCCTACCCAAAACGAACATTATCTACAAATTTAATAAAATCGTGATTGGGCAAGTTGTTTCGAGTATTGTCCAGTAGTCACGCTGCGGACACGAGGAAGACTAAAAAATTTCAATTTTTATAATGAAAAAAATACATTTATATTATTAATAGCATATACATGGATGTTAGCTTCTACTCGCATTAGTAGTATTATTGAAATAAAACTTAGTTAAGTGTACAGAAAGATTTTTGCTAGTTTAAAAAAAATAATCATAAAGTAGTACAACCTATTCTACCTACCACCTAACAAAACTACCCCGCGTCCGTCAACAGCTATTCAACAATGATTTAACAACAGTACACATACAACCGGAAACAATCGCCCAATCTTGTTTAAAAGCAAAATATTCTCACCACAAATTAATCTAACATAAAACAGATCGAGCCCCTGCCTCCGCAAAACGATGTACATCACTCAAATGGAAACACGTTACAAAATGGCGGCCGATACCGATGTCAACGGTAAGTGTAAACAAACCAAACAAGAAGCACAGACTCGATCTAATGTTCATAAAATGTAACAGTAGTAGAGGAGGCCGTCAGCGTCCAATCGTCAAAAACAACCCCAATAATTGCAATTACAGTGGTTCGCAAACAATAAAAGTATTAGAGACAAAACCGCGGTCAGCCATTATCAACTGTTTCAACAGTCGTCGTCGAAAATCTATACAAGTGTAAAAACACACTCACACGCATCGATCCAGAACTTCTCGAATCTTCCGAGACCGGGTCAGTTTTGTCAGTACACAAAATATTAAATTTGCGAATCACTTACAAAATCTTGTCCTATAATCGAAATTCTTATTACGACGTTAAAATGTACTATACAATTTTCCATTGAAGTGAATTGAGGTAATATTCTATATAACATCTGTACGATCCATATTACAATTTTAAGCACACGTTAAACGAACATTCATCCGGGGGGTATATATTTACAAGGTTACGATGTAGGCCGGCCGCTGACGGTCTCTGACGTAACGGTAAGGGGGGAGTGGGGGGTTGGTGCGGGTTCATATTTTGTGTATCTTCTGCGACACGACGACGGGGTTGTTGCGGCGTATCTCCTGCGCGCCGAGCTCCCGGTAGTCGAACGAGCACTCGTGCTTGTCGCTGTATCGGTGCACCGCGCAGAACAGACCCCCGCAGCGGCACTCGAACCCTGCAAATTACATTTGTAACTTTAAAATACGTAAAGTGAACATTTAGTTGTAAACACGATGGCTATGGGTTCGATTCACAGTCGAGGTAATGATTATATTTAAATTATATAATTTTCATTTTTTGTCTTTACATAATGTGCCCATAAAGCTTTGCGGGTAAAGCGAAGTGTACGACATGTACATTCATAATATACAGAAATATAACGTTTAAATAATATTATTACAAATATAAGAAATCAAAAACTATCAATGTTGTAAAACTAAACATTTCATTAATATATGTGAAAAAAGTGTTCTATCTGCTCTAGTCTTTTCTCCATACCAAATTTACTAACTACCATGCAACACAAGAAAACAAACTTATATTGCAGTTATGAAAATACGAAAAATCGATACCTATATGTAAATATAATATGTATTTAATTTGATAACAATTATAAAAATCATATTTAATTACAAAATTAAATTAAAACAGACATACCCTATTTAAAAATAATTTCAATTAAAACCTAACCTTATCACGCCACACGCGAATTATAATTGTTCACAGCGCATTGATAAGATTATTAATGATAATGCTGCGGCTTAGTGGCTTGCATACATTTAATATGACATACATAACATTGGATACTATTAATATCCTATACTAAATTCAATTACTTGAAATAAAATATCAGATAAAATATTTACACTGCATAAAAAACAAGGAAATAATGGCACAAACTGTTCAATTATAAAAAGAAATAAAAAATTTAAAAAATATGAAACATAACTAAAAGATGCCAAGTCATCAACAAAATTATATACTGTTTGTATCATTTATTTTAATTCAAATAATCAGCTTCACGCTGTATCCCGCACACAGCAGGGTATGCAGAGGGAACCTAGTGTTAAGACACTCTGTTTCTCACTTTCCACCGAATTCTGTAGGCATTGCGTTTTAAGTGACGGAACTCAACGCCGCGCTTTGCCTCTTCTTTAAATAAATATTTCATATCCTCGAATGGGGATCGAACACACAACCATTCGCGTTTACAATCACACTCCGTACCCCCTGCACCACGACTGGCCTCATCATTTATTTTATGAAACAAAATAACGAGTACCACATCAAACATCACGTACAAATAGACCCCTATTCACACAACGTTATCGCACGTTTCGTGGCAACGATATGTTATTACGTTACGCTGAATAGCATAGTTAGAGCGACGAGATGAAAGGACAAAATTACAAAAGAGTGTGTGTATTCAAATTATTTTTGTTATTAAACAAATATAGAATAATGTCTTCTTTAACTTGTATGAACATGATATCTTTTAAAGGTTTTAATGTGTTATATTTCATCATCTTTTGTAAATTAGTTCAAGATAATATATTAAAGTAATTTAAAAGTGATTGGCTTATCACAAAGGAAATAACACACTTTCATGACGAAGTTTTAAAGCACATAATATGAATATGTATCATAAACTAACTTTCTTTATACAAAGAAAAGTTCCAAATTTATAGAAGCGCAATATTTATTAAGTTAAATTAAGTTTAGTGGATACAAATTACGAATTCCACAATCTTACGGTTTCGTCAAAAAAACATTGCGAAAGAGTTAAATTAGAGTTGGAGTTGAGTTGGAGTTGAAACTTGAATATAAATTCTTACAAAATTTACTATTCTACAAATGTCTTCCTAATACTTACACAAAACATTTATTTGACAAAAACCAACAGAAAACAATATTCACCTGTGAGTCCAACCTTCTTGCGGCAAACTGCGCACCTGTTCTTTTTCTTTTTGTCTTTACTGTCCTTGTCGTCGGCGTCGGTGTCTGATGCACCGGTGCTTGCGCCGCTTGTGCCGGCCCCGCTCTCCTCTTCCAGTTTCTGAAAGTACCGTCATTGAAATTAACTTAATGAAATAAAAATTACAATTAAGAACAAAAAAAAGTTAGTATATCATTGATTTTCGGGGAAGTCGGAACAGAATCCGAGACGTATGACCAAGGCATGAAGCCGAGAATGCGCATTAACGCTAGTTTCCACCGTCCGAGATCCTCTCTCTCCAGCTAACTAAATTCAAAGTGACTATATACTACTACCGTCTTCGAAGAACATTATAGAAAGATATTCGACACAATAGACTGACCCGTTTAAGATATTTTTTGCTACTGCCTATTTCAGCGGAACCATATTTGGGTGAAGTTTTGGAATTTTTAGAGCCTACTGCTGCAGCTTCCTCGTGTATCGTATTTGAGTCCTCCTTGATACCAACGATCTTTTTCAGTTTTAATTTAGCACTCGAGTTATCTTGAACCCGTTGCTGATCTTCTATTTTGGGCTCGGGAGCGTAACGAGCGCGTTCGGCTTTGTCAGTAGTTCCGTCCGGTGTTGGCAGCGGTGTGCTATCATTTATTTCTATAGACAAGCGTTTATTTTCGAAGCTTTTTGATCGTGACACTGCTACATTTTGACTGAGGGCCGAATTCTGGCTGTTGTTACTGGATTTGCTACTTCGTCTCGCGGCTTTCTTCAATATTCTCTTCCCTTTCGATTCCTTTTTGTTAGGGTCATTTTCCATTATTGATATTTTGTATAGGGATTTTAAATATTTTTACTGGAATAACAAAGAAAACTAAAAATACCATTTGAAAATGACCTAAAAAAATTATATTATATAAAATCGTTATCGTCACTTTACCACATGATTATAATACGATATTGTTCAGTCATTGTTAAATATTTTTAAACAAATAGATAAAAATAAAAAATCACATGTTTTTTGTACATTTTCTAAAATAAAATAACGAACACAGCAAAATATATTTTTGGTTCTCTTGACAGATATGTCTGTTTGGATATACTTCTTATTTTAATTTGTAAGCGCGGTGTGCCAGTTCTTGTTCGGACGTCAAAAATAAACAAATCTATTTGGTGATTTCATCGACAATATTTTCATCGTACATAATAAACTTTACAATCAATCCTGTTACTTATATATTCGTCCTCTTCCATTAATTATATCTGCATTTATTTACTTCCACTTCAAAGGCCCGCCATGACGGGGAACAGCATTTGTATTCAGAAAAGGGTTTTATGGACAAGTCTGGTGTGTACATAATAGGATCAGTTATTTATTGTGATACACGATCACTAGAACATCAGGGTCGTCGCTATGGACGTCACAATAGTAGCAGTACGGGAGTGGCTGAACGTCGTCTAATTGATAGACGAGCAACGGCAGGGTTGAATATTCAACTAGTGTTGTTAACGAACGAGACTTCGCTACGTAACACATTCCATTCGGTTCTACTCTTGAATTTATTAGCTGTACTAGATCTTGTTATAATATTTTAATTATGTGAATTTGAATATTCATAAAATATATATATATATATATATATATTAATTTTTCCATATAATTTGCATCCTTCAGTGGGATCGTAGCCACTCGAAGTAGACAAACAGACAAACATTAGCATTCAATTCCTGTTGTAGCGGTAACGTATAATTATGTACGAGGTGTATTTTTTGCATGCCTTTGTAAGACAATCACAATAAGTTATTGTGTGATCATTAAAAAAAACAACTATTTATACAGCAAAAGATATTCCTCGGTATAGAAATATGCTTAAAGAATAATGCTAATTTCTTTATTAGTGAAATCTAGCAAAATCTTACCTGAAGTGCCATTGAACCTCAGTTATGTCGCCACCATATAACATACACTGAATGAGTATGGACAATAAATGTGATCGGCGGCACAAAAGTGGCCTAACCAAAATTCCAAGAAGTTTTATTTTTTTTGTCTAAAATAAGTTTTAATTAGTCCACTTCTGTACGAAAATATGTATATGTTGAGATAAACGACAACGTTATCACAACTTTCTATTACAATATGATATATTATAAACCGCGATACCACAAGCCATTGAAAAACTAAATTGGGCTGACCGACACCAATATATTGTATAATTTAGATGATTTATTATTAAGTATAATTGTATTGTTGACGTGCATTGTTGTCGTTTATATATTTTTGTAATTATATAAAAGGAAATGAACAACGCAAAAAGTACTTATCTTTATTCTTTGCTAATTTAAATTAATAAACAATTCTGCTATAACTATTAAAATAGCCGTGGCTATTTTAATTTCTTAAGATATCATGAAATTCATAATTTTCATACATGACTACACATTATATTATAAAAACGTTAAGATAATAAGATGTGGAAACTAAAAGATCATCTAAATTAAACGTTAATTAGGTCTTATATCTACCATATGACATATAAATATAATATAGTGTATTTTTCAAGCACTACATGAATATCACATGAATGTTTGATTATTCTAAAATCTTACGCGTAGCTACTTTACCTAACGAACAAATTAATTAAACAATTTAATTAAACTTAAGAATACATATGGCTCTGATATCTTTGTTTCGGCGTGATTCACATCTATCTGGCAAACACTCAAAATCAGGTCAATGTGATTTGCACTTTTGCATTGACACGAGCTCTTTATTTGCTAAGCTGTTGTTGTACACTCGTAGGTGACCCAAGTGGTCTGTCTGGCCTATATCATAGATACTCCCTATAATATATAACACGCAAATAGTACTGGATTAGTTAGTACTGGATTGCATTCATTGAAACAGTTGAAACGAATAAATCATTCGCTTTATTTAATCAAACGTAATGCAACAAAAACAACATATTATAATACGACGACTAAAGACTAAAGTCTAAATATAAACAGTTATAATATGAAAATTGAAGTTGAAGGATAGCAATTGTTATTAATTTATGAGCATAAGATCACACATAGATGAAACACGAGTTTTGTTATTACCGGAATGCTCCACCATTGCCCTTTTATCCTTAACAATGCATCAATCAATTTGTTAAATTATAATAAGAGAGACGGAACTATATGTATTTTTTTTCTTCATGAAAATACTTACCTAAGTAGAATTTAATGAACGTGTGTGTGTTTGTGTGTGTAATATATTAACAGTAATGTCACGTAGTTTAAAAAGACACGTGAAAGATTGATTATTCGAATATTATGAAATGGTACTTATATATATGTAATATCGGATCGTGGCGCAGGGTCACAGAATGTGGTTGTAAACGCGAGTGGTTGTTGGTTCGTTCCCCACTCGAAAAAATTAAATATTTTTTTACATTTATATTTCTATTCATTCGCTATGCTGTCGAGGCAAAGCGCGGCGTAGAGTTCCGCCACTCAACACGCAATACCTACAAAATTCGGCAGTAAGTGGCAACCGGACTGTCTTAACACTAGGTTAGCTTTGGCTATCCTGCTGTGTGCGGGATACAGCGTGAAGCCGATTTATATATAATATGTAATGTTTATAATGCTATAGAACACCAGCATGTGGCTACTGTTATATTTATAATATCGAAGGCGTGAGCTAGAACGGTTAATGGACCGTAACCCTAATGCAATGTAGATCGATTTGTAGTAGTGCATCCAATGTGTCCGAAGCAGTAATAAATATGAAAGGTACATTTGGTGATTCAAAAGTACGTACGATACGACCGGTGCCGTGTTCGGTGGTACTTCACATTATCATACAATAACTGATTAGAAAATGCTCTTTTAGAACCAGTGTTGGTTGTAACTAATGACTTGAAACAATGGATTATACAATATACTCGGCACAAAGTGTAGGAAAACGTGACATGACTTGTGGTGTTTGTGTCTGGCATAATCAGCAATTACGGCCGGAGATCCTTGATCGGTCTCCCCGTTCGTAACAAATATTGAAGGCACAAAGTGCTGTCAACAAAGTATTTATCTCTTTCAATTAAAGCTCGAGACGAGTTGACTTTCTTTGTCCCTTCATATATTCACTTTGTTCTTGGTTCATCACAAATATATATTTGGCATCCTTTTCAAATTTTATTGTTCTAAGGAATGTAAGGTAAGATCGGTATAATAGTTGGCACGTGGTTCATTACTAAGCGTACATAACCAATTAGTATATAAATATACTAGTGAGAGACAGTAATATATCATCAATATACATGTACAAGTATGTATACAGTACTGAGAACCTGATGCCGCTCGTTCTGGCCAGCATCTGTTGTGATATGCGAGTGGAGTGTGTGTAAATGGCTAGTGTTGTCTCTGTTATGTATTATCGATATAAATGCAGCCGGCCTCGTGCACTGCGATGCGATGCGCAAATCAGGCACGCCACCGGGCTCAAAGCGTTGAAAGAAACACTATATATATATATCGTTCAAGTTTGCATTTCTTTAGGTTTTGTTTAGCCATTTTATAAAGGAATTATCAATAACCAACGACCAAGCGTGTAAATGCCGAACTAAAAATCATATTAAAGTTAACTTAATTACGTAGCATTCTTGTAACGAGTTTCAAATATAAAATATAATTTCTAAAAGAAATAAATTATTCGTTTCAAACTAAACTTTGTTTCTATATATATGAATCAAATATTCTTAAGTTAATGTTACTTAGGTGAACGTAGACTCAACGCAAATGAAAGTTTGATTTAATGTTATTTACGAAATGTAACATACTAAATGAAAATGTATTTATATATATAATAAATGTGGCCTCACGTCTGTGTGTAGCTGCGGCTGCACCGGCAGCGCGGGCACTGTGGGCGTGGCGGCGGCGAGCGGCGTGGCGGCCACGAACGACGTGGACACCGGCGACGGCGTCGTCGCCGGCGGCTGCTGCTTCTTTTTTAACGCTTCCTGAAATAATTACACCAACTTACGATATAAATATCATATGAAGGATTTCTTTTCTGTATATATATGGTTCATCTAGCATTATTTTCGAAAAAATATTATATTCGAAATTTTCCTATTATTATTTATGAATAGACGACGCTTTAAGATACTGCTTCGTTTTATCGTGCTATTTATTATCATATCATATTCGCGATTATCGCTAAATCTGGGAAAATTACTATGGGCTATCTTATTTAAAATGAAATAAATAACAATTTTTATAACTTACACAAGATAAACAATATGTAACAAAATTATATTCATTTAAAGAAACTCCACAAATACCACGATAAACGTCATATACACACACAAGAGTATAGTTACGTACTCAATACATACTTGGTTTAATTAATTGACAGTAGTTACACGTGAAGAAAACGAGGCAAAAATATACATAATCTAAGATGACATGAGAAACTAAAGATAAAGTTGGTAATTTCCATGTGAACTAAATCTTTATGAGGAAAACGTACAGGATAGGTGTGTTTCATATTATAAGTAAAGTAAATCAAATCGACATTTTTAAGCTTCTGCATCAATAAGAAATTAAACCATTTTTATAGAAAAAAGCCAAGATATATGAGGCTTCCTTTTTATCCTTTTTATATTGCAGTAGGCGCAAAGAATCTACTAGCAAAACCCTCTTTTCTTCGCTTTCCGCCCGAATTCGTGACATGTTGAATGGTGAAATTCAAAAATGCGCTTTTGTGATATGAAACCAGCAAAATGAAAGCAATTTATTGCCTGAGTGGATATCGCACCCATAGTTATCGCATTAACAGCCAGACACTATCCCACTACGCCACCATGGTGTTTAATTGAAAATTTAATGATTAACAAATATATAATCTTACAAAAACAACGCAATTCGTTTATGAACAAAAAATAATAATTATTAAGATTCAGTTCATACGGTCTCAATAACTTATCTATATTTAACGTGATGTTAGTTTAAACATTAGGCATATAACCGGGTAACACATATAAATGTAATATATAATTTAACAGATTGTTAAAGGTAAATAAGTTGTTGAGACCGACCGTAACATAAGGCAAAACGAAACCCTTAATCTCATTTTTTTTGCAATTTTATATTAGATATAGTTACAAAAAACTGTGAACGTTAAAGAAAAATCTTAAATTAAAAAAATAATAATTACTTAAACATAAATTTGGAAAAAGTTGTTTTAATCACCAAGTCCAGAGTATTTTGCACAACCAATCTGTAAAATCTGTAAAAATTAAAACTATCTTGAAAGTTTCCTTTATTACATAAAGCAACAACTAAGAAACCATTCAATACGCGTAGTTTAATTTCCAGGACGAAGTAGGAATCACTGCAAGTGACACTTGAAATGAAACGAAGTAAGACTGAATGGAGCTAAATGTCAAAGAAGATATAAAAACCATATGATGAAAATGCAGTTTTTTTCGAATTAATTATATAAGTTAAATTTTGCTACCATAAGAAAAACCTGCCCCAGTATAAGTCTATTTTATTTTATATATGTATAACATTTAATAATTGATATCCCAACATTGTATTGATTCGAAACGAGGTTGCTCTATATTCCCGTTATATGCGGGATACGCATATAGAACACAAATTACAACTGTTCACTCGACAAAAGTGTAGTATAATCTGTTTAGTCTAATTAAACGTATAATAGATTTTTCTAGGTGATAAATGGATGAAGCGGCGTAATTTACTCAAGTAAATTAAAAATGGCGGACGTATTAAAAATATACGCACCTGATTATTTTTATTTTAAATTTTCACTTCCACATCGTTAAATTGAAACTATAAATATATAAATGAAAGTGAAATACGTAAAAAGAGGAGGAGACGAGCAATATTATAGTAAACACTTAAAACCGCCGACTTTTTTTCTCTCATACTCTTATAAAAAATACATAATAATAAACAAATAACGTTTTATACTTATTTAGAAAACGTATAAAAATTTGAACGTAGTGGGACTCGAACCCGCG
>DWAL01000358.1:0-11720 GCA_018230405.1 Heliconius hortense
TTCTACCGAGAAGAAATGAAGAAATTTGTTTATTTTTCATACTTTTATATTTTAACAACACCTAAACGGAGATAATAAACATAAAACCAAATTATTACTAGACGATTTGCCATGTTTATTTTATATCAGCCTTATTCATTTTACATCACACAAACATATAGATACAATCTAATATGAACAAACGGAAAATACATAGAATAAAATATATAAATTTAACACTTGTACTAGATCGCCATGCTGAGATAGAAGTGTTCGTGTGACCATGGCATTGGTCCTCTCTCTCGCACGCAGCAGTTCATTCACCCGGGCGCTGTGAGTGCGGAAGAAGCGCAGGCGGCGGTCCGGCGGTAGTCGGTACGGGCCGTAGGCAGCGGCGGGAAGGACGTCTCCGGCCATGACACAGCCACAACTTATCAGTTAAGCGGAGCTATCGGTGCGCTAACACCGCTCCAATATGACCATATAGAGTGTTTCAGACTGAAAGCAACAGAGATCTCATGCAAGACTTATATTTTTAATAATATTTTTTAAGTGACGTGAAGTGTAGTTTTAAGTTTAGTGAAATATTTATACGGATTATATTACGATCTGGATATATTTTCGGGCGTTTCGAGGCTGGATTATTATGAGACAATTGGTGAGTTGTTTAGTTATGTTACATGTTATAATAAATATATTGGTTGTTATTGTTTAACAAGTGGTTAAGCGTACAGCTTTCTTCACGTTTAAAAGACATCAACGCGCGTGTCTTAAAGAAAACTTCAAGGTTTTCCGATTGCATAACCTTTAAATGTAAAGGCTGAAAAGCTCGATATAATAAATTTAGCATTAGCTGAGCTTATTTATAAAATGTTATCTAAATATTTAAATATTTTAATATTTTTTTTCTGCTATTGCTTATAATTATATTTTAACTAAAATGTTTTATTATATTTTTACAATAAATTTATAATTAGTATGGTTATAAATTTCAAAAAAATATAAAAATATATTAAAAATTTAATTAAATTAAATTTAAATATGTAAATCTCTTGTATTGAACTTAATAAAGTAATCAGTTATGAGGGCTCTTTGAGCACCTATAATAAACGGTAATAATATTAAAATTAAAAGTAAATTATTTGACTAAAGCTGATATCATATTATTTTTATATATTTTTGAATATTTATACATTCAAAACAAACACCATCGTCCTGGGTCGGTTTTGGCTATAATTACCATAAAGACTTAAGAACCATATAAATATAAAATGTACATAGCACACACACACACGCGCACACACTTGCGCAAGCGCAAACTTTGATGATCAGTTGCAAAAAATGGACCTTGAACTCAACAAGTTCAATTTCAAGGCGAACATTCGCACGTGAGGGCTTACGTAATACACCCCACTCACATAATGGCATGTGCGTGCGACTGTAAACAAACTACAATTATTTATAATTAACTTTATAAATGAACTATATTGCTTTATTAGATCATCGTGACTTGATTATGTATGAAGCTTTACGATGACGTCTCTGTGAATACGTTAATCGTCGTTTAAATGTTAATATGGACAATGTTGGTAATAGTAAAATATATGAAATTTTTTATATATTATAATATAAAAACAAAATATAAAAAAAACAATGTAGTATGTGATTTTCATCTGTCTCAGTGTCCGTCTTACAGCTCATTCAATATTTTTTTTAATAATATACACTTAAAATTGGTATTAAAATGAAACATACCTACAAAAAATGCCCCTAGTTACACATACATACATATATTGCTCTCACATTCGCATACATCGTCCTGAAATAATTGACAGTAGAGAGACGTACGTGATCGTGTAAAATATGCACGACCACAAGCATCTTGTAGTCTTATATATAAAAATTACGAACACAATACATAAATGAAGTGCAAATATAGTAAATAGAGCCAAAAAACTTCTTCACGTTTAAGCAAAAGTAAGCTCAATATGGAAAGAGAAAGGATTCAATTTGGCACACACGCTTCTCGCTGTTTCGGCAATGACACTGACTCCGACCGATGATATAACAGCAAGCTGACAAACCCGTGAAAACTCGGTCATTGACCCGCGAGCTCGCGGCCGCGGCCGATCTGAGTGCTTTCGCTTACGCGATTTTGTGTTTACTACACTCATCATAAAGTTTAATATTAATCTCTCTTGATCTCCTTATGTTTATTCTGTTAAATCCCCACTAAATGATACATACGATATCTTTAAATATTTATAATTTATTTTAATATTGATTAATGACGATGAAACAATAATCAAATTAACAAATATACAGATATTATGAAATTAGCTTGAACTATATAACCTTTTTTTTTATAAATTGATAAGTTTTCAGGTTTCGTTTTGTTTTTAAGAAGTGCAAAGCAAATCAATTAAATAATATAAAACAAATACAAATCAATATTTATATATCCTTTAAACATCATTTGAAATTAAGTTTTATACATTATTTTTAGATATGACAATAATTATCCTAGCTATTTCTGACGACACGTCGTTGTGACGACGTTGTGATGCAAACTGAACTTATCTTCCTACTATACAATATATACATAACATGCACATCATATATGCGTAGATCATGGAACGAATGCAGGTTGAAATCTTAACAGGGTACATCGACGAGGTCAATCTAAGAGATACTGTAATTTTGATCAACCAATTTGACGAAACACGATCCTACTTTTAGCCACTCAAAACATTATTAAAATACAAAAAAAATGGTAATCGTGCGCATATAATACACAATATTCCTGTTTTATAATAAATCATGTTCTATTATTGAAATTTTTATATTACTTTGCAATTAATTTAATAATTACATTTAAATCAAACAGATTTTGATTAATCAAACGAAAAAATTTATAAAACATACAATACATTTTATAAATTTTGAAATTTTGAGTACTGCTTCTTACCATAATTAAATTATTTAGTTACGTAAAAAAATGCTATATCCAATTGTCATAATAGAAATATACACAAAAAATCTGTAATCCAATATGACTTGTGTAACTCTACATACAAGTAAAGAAACATAAATATATAAAAAATCTAAGCATCTAGTTCTCTCACCATTCGACGAGATCACTTACGCTTACGTGGGAGTGCCAGGAAGGTCCTTGATGGGTAGAAAGTAAATGCTTGGTAAACATCGCGGGAAGAAGGGACGCGCGGGCAGCGTAGTGTAACCTGTTCGATCAACGGTACCTCGGTGTGCCCCGGGCGCGCGCGCATCTATTATGTAACAAAGATTTTTACGCTTCAGTACTCTTTGTTTGTAGCATATGCCATTCGTCATATATGGTACGAAATAGTAACTGTATTTCATTTTGTGTGATAATAACGATTATTATTATTATTACTAGAATATTTTTTATATAAAGGCTGAACTATATGTTTGATTCACATCTATGTAAAATATTTTAGTTATATAGGCTGTTGTACGAAAATATCTGTATTCTGTCATACTTGTAAATTTGAATATTTAATTAGTCCATAAAATAGAGTCACAGAAAGTGTTTTATATTATAATAAACCGTGCCACATACATGTAATTCAAATAAAACTCACGGATCGTGATTTCCGGCGGCCGTAATAGTGGTTACCGCACCATAGAGAATCATACGAGTACACCATGCCGCAGCAAATACCGTTCACTCCATTGTCACCCCAAGTCTTTCGAATGCATATTTATATACATATGTTACCGGTTATGCAATAGGAAAAATACTTGAGACTACACTACACGCTATGTTCCGAACCGTGTCACGCCGGTACATTGACTTTACTTGACATTTAATGAATGAATGCACGTGTTAATTACAATACTATTATGAAAATTAAATCATTTAATAAATCAGCTTTACTCTGTATCCCGCACGCTCTAGGGTAGGCAGAGGGATTTTGGAGGCATTGCGCATTCAGGCGGAATTTAACTTTTCATTTCTTCGAGTGGGGATCGAACCCACGTATACTTAATCCACAGCTATATTATTAAAGAAGAGTAAGTAATTTTATATGTATATATCTATAAAATTCTTCTTGTTACCAAATAAATATTAGCGCCCTGCAGAGGCCATCACCCGCTGGGCTCTGATTTCACCCTCCTATTTTATTTTTTATCGACTCTACCTAACGGTAGTCTGATCCCATAGGTACCGTATGAAATATCTTTGAATCAAATCATGCATTGTATGATTTGATCTTCCTGTTTACTGAAATATAATATAGATTTTTTATTTTTTAAGGAAAATGTCGCAATAGTATATTTATTTTAAATAAAATCATTTGAGAACAAGTTTTTAAAATACATTTAAATTTGTTTCTGACAACACTACATTCGACTAGTTCAATAATTTATTTTTACAGCTATGTGTAATGTTCGTATCGTCGTACACTACTGCATCACAAAATTATGTATGGAAACTGTGCACTGCATTGGCTATAAACCTATTTGAAAAGGATATATGACTCAAGTTCCAGAAAAGTCTACTATACTGTTATTTTGCGGAAAATATTTCTAGTACAACTTTTTCTGAGTAATACAATCACTTTATATTAAAAAAAAAATACGAGTACATGCTACAATTTTTATATGAAAACATGCATGCATCCTTAGTACCGTGTTGATTGAAAACATCTCAAATGAATATAACGGTACGTCCTCAACAAAAGGTTCGTTGTTATTTTTTCCAGACTTAATCCTCTACCTGCGATATGAGCAAACACTTGCTCCTAGCCTTTTGTTGTCTTTTTTTATAAACCATAGATAATTATTAGGAATCTACTTTGTCACAGTGGTATCGAATTATGCGGGTTTTTATATATATATATTTTACTATTGTAAAAAACTATTAACTAAAATACGCTTATTTAAAAACATATACCCACAAAATGGTAAAAAACATGTCATATAACAAAAAAAATAAACACGTTAAGCTAATTGTGACATTGGAATAATGTTAACAAACATGAAATTGATCGAATTTTATTTAAAAGTAAGTAACAAAGGAAAGTAAACCGTGGTCGGTTGGATCGATGAAAGTAAAGGCCGGTGTAGACGGGTCCCGTTAGCCGGCCGGGCTCGGACTCACGGAATACTAAGCGCTGACACACTGCGCGGCTTTTGACCCTAGCCACATTCTAGACTTATACTTCACAATTCTGATAAATGAATTTATAAATTATTCTTAAACTAAGACTCTTGAAGCAAAAACACACACAAGCAATGTCAATTGTTAAAGGTACGTACTTACGAGAAATATAACAAAATAAGTAACTATAAACTCAAACGTTACATAAATTAGATGTATACCTCTGGACCTTTGTAAAAGATTATTTAAAAAAAAAAAACATTTTACGATAATTGCTTCATTACATCACAATTTACACTGAACTTCAAGGCTGAGTTAAAACATTAAAAAATCTCCAAGTAGAACCTTTAATGTTTTGTTACTAATTACCTCGGGACTTTGTACGCTTTTTAATGTATATTGTTTCTGAAATTGAAAAAAGGCCTTTGAATTTGTGCAAAAAATGCAATTTGTGCAAATGGTACTTTTTAGCGTGATTCTTTTATAGTCACCAACCATAAAGCAAACGGCCTTTACTTAGAATAGCTTTTGTTCTCACCGGTTCTGTTATACAATTCTATAGTTTTACAACGGCATCCACAAAAATTGCACATCTTCCTTAACATCGGAGTGTCATAAAGAACAAGGTCTTAGTAATAACGATTTCACAGCTGATTACGGCCTACGGACGCAGTCAGGTTTGAGAGTCGTCTCGTAATAGCTAGTACTTAAGTTTGGTGCGGATATAGCAGGCGAGGACAACGACCCTACGCAAAATTCACTGCATTGGGTTAGGTCTAGTGCATGCGCGTATGTACCGGCGTCAACACGGAAACGTCACGAGCGGGAGCGCATTATGCGCCTGCACCCGGCTAGAGCAGGAAAAAGGCATGAATGGGTATTGAAGCCTACCCCAAGAAGGGGGAAATCGAGTTTGCACTGTACTGTAGGCTGTGGGCACTGTAACTACAGACATAGACGAACCACACACTACAATGTATTGTGAGATCGATAACATTTTATTCCTTCAATGGATGCAAAACGTAATAAAAAATATTTTTTGATTATCAATCGTTGGGATAATTTCTTTTTATCTTGAGTAATATAGATAAAAATTGATTTTATTCATGTAATAAAAGAAAAATAATGTCTATTTGTTATAAAAAATTAAGATAAATTAATTATATCAGTCATATTTATAACATTCTATATTTATTAGCAAATTTAAAAAAGTATTAATCTATCAGAGTCAACAAATGAAATAATTGGAAGCGATTAAAACAATCGAGATGAAGCCTTCAAAGCATGCAGTTTCAGCATGCTTAAAGAAAATTTGTGTGATGTGAACGACCCCTGTGCCCAATAGTGGTGCACACACTCGCGGACGAGCGAGACGCCGCGCGGCGCCGGGCGGCGGGGGCTAGCGCAGTGGGACGACGCAGCCGAGGCCGTTCACCCCGGAACATTCTGTGTTTTGATACCGCTCGAGCCTCCACCGGCGCGGCGGTGGAAAACTGCATTTTCTTTGACGCGCTTCACTTTTCACGCTCTAATTGAGAACCAATTACCCTATTTTGGATAAAATCATTTTAGATTTTTATAAAGGTTTAGAATTTATACTGCATATAAATCTATGTTAAACACTGATTTGATAATATTTCTATAAATATATAAATAAAAATAGGTGTATTATTTTATTTCATTATTTTTATATATTACTGTATTTACATTAAACAGTACGAGATATAATTTTTTATAATTTTTTTTAAAAAATATTTAAATTATAAATTATTACAAAGAGATATTTCATGTTTCGTAGCCATTATAAACATTTAATAAAATTGATTGAAATATTAAAAATATTCAAGACATATACAGTATAGATACATTCAGACGTTACCATGTAGCAAATACTCGTAGATTATAAGTAAAAAAATATATTATCTATACAAAATCATATGGGTTTCATCATATGGCGTTTGTAAACATCAATCTTAATCGATCGCGACGGAAGCAGAGCTCCAGACCTGTCTGCAAGGATGCAGACGTAGGGTAGGTCATGAGCGATAATGGGGTGCAATGGGCTCGTGGTGTAACAAGGGGAGAATAATTTAGGCCAGTATTAAGTAAATCGGTCACACTGTCATGCCCGATACATATATGACAATTATTTATATAGGAAAAGTGTTTCTAAAATTAAAATTTATTTGGTTTTTAAAAACAAAAAATTAACTAGCTTATCTTAAAATCTATTTCCTGAATATTTTACAATTATATAGTAATAGTTATATATATATATATGTATATATATATATATAGATCTTTAACCTAGAGTATCACAACCTACTCCTTAGCTTAATTTATTGAAGCGTTACCAACCCGCGCAGCCACCATGTTTATTATTCAGAATTCACAGAGTTTGAGGCTGTTAACAGATTAAAGACTGTAAATAGTGAAATCAATATTGGATAATGGTGGATGGCAGGGTGCGGTGTGGCTATGTCGACAGTGGAGGCTAAACGCATCACCCCTACCACGTTTAAGCGACAAGTTTTTACAAAATTACGTATTGCACTATCTCTTTCCTGAAATGACGCTTTAAAGCGAGTTATCATAGGGAAATGGTGCTATGACATCGAGAATCGCAAGTAAGGGCATGTGAAGCCCGTGTCGTCGACCTGCGAGAGTGAAAGCTTGTTCCGGGGAGGCACACGGCCGCCCGCCCGCCCTATCATGGCTTTCGCTACCGTTCTCACGCTACCCTTTCGTATTTTGTTTTTAACGTGTTTATTAACAGATTCACACTGGAAGTGTAAAAAATTTTTATAATTTTGTTTTAGCTATTAAACCTATGGATTGTATTTTAATTGTAACAAATGTAAAATGTGTTTGGATTTTATACTTTTTAGAGATAAGAGTCATTTTTTTTTATTTTTATTGATCGAAACTTAATATATTTCGAAGGAAAGTATATTTGTAAGTTGACACAGTATTGTCATGGAAGTGCAAGCGCGGATCGGGAGCATGGTCAGGGCGCGCCGCGACCGCCACACTACGGAAGTAATGAACTTGAATGCGCCTGGTCGCACTCCGCCCGGCGCCGTCCCGCTCTGGTCTAATCGCGGAGCGCTAGGCGCGAACGTGACGTCCTCACTGCACTCGCTGTCAAATTCGTCCGCATTCTCCATCACGGGCCGCTTTCGTCGTCGATGCGTTTATCGGAACGAGACGCGAATATGTGTGTCGATTGCATTCTCGGCGTCGTAAAAGTGCATCTAGGTCGGTCGGCGCGGCGCGGCGCTTAGTGCGACGTAGGGCAGGTCGGAGGCCGGAGCCGCGCTGCAGCATGCGCCCCGCTCGACGCCCGCGCGCGCCCGCGAGCCGCTAGCTGCCGCAGCGTCCGCACCGCGACGCCGACATGAGAGCGGAGCGCTGGCTCCCACCGCTCGTTCCCTTGCTGACGCTCCGCATCCTGCTGGAGTACCTCAAGTCGATCGACACCCTGCCTAACTCACTGACACCAAAGACAATTTACCAAACTTTTGTACTGAGTTCCTTTATCAAAGTTTAATGTTAGTAGAAGATATCACTTAATAATGATTTTTGTGAGTATTAACTGTCGTATGTTATATCACTATTTATGTCATGTTATTTTTTTATTAGAACCTAAAGCGCGTCGTACAGTGGTGTATAAGTGTATGTGATATAAAAAAGGAGTCCAAACAGAAGAAATACGTTTCAAGAAAATATTTTATAATGTCTATTCATAATAATTTTATTCGAATACAGTTTTCGATTTTTTAAATTCTAAACGTATTACAAGAAGTTAAGCATGACAAAGAAATAATATATAATAGAGGTATATATATGATACAAAAGTGAAAATATTAATTAAAAATATATTGACACTTCCGCGTCTGCATTTTTAATAATATTGGTTTCTATTTTAATTTCGCGTACGTTATGTTTCTAGCACTATGGCAATTGTAGCAATACGCGACGCTATATAATAAATCAATACACTTTATTAATACTATTGACAACAATCTATTCTATATGATTTCAGCAACAAGTTAAATTCAGTTTTTATCGACATGCTGTTGTTGATGTACTTCTACATATCTATTAACATTAGAAACAACTACGTTTCAAATTATTAATAGACTGCAAGGTTAGGTTCCCATTGCGCTCATATACATACGTAACGTGATTACAATATTATGGTCTTATTTAAAGACTTCCCGTATATTATATAAAAGCCAATATTCTAAACATATACAATTTCTTGTTTTCGATTATGTAATAAAAAAAGATGAATAAATTTATTTCCAATAAAAAAATATATGAAATATAATATTATACTAAATAAAATTAATATTTAGTATAATATTATAGATAGTTATTTAGTATACATTTATATTCTTAATACTTATTAATTAAATATTTCTATATGTAGAGTAAATTGAGAATACAGAGATAAGCGTATGTGCAGCGTATAGGGCAAGTTCAAGTCCAATGCATCAAGGTTGCTTCCTACTGCGCGAGCGCCGATGCGCTGTACGTGTTCTATTCTTTAACTCACAGCTGTTACAGACACGATATTATGCAATATTTGTTTTATACGTTACATAAAATTTCGTCTATGTTCATAAAATATTTTTACAACTATATAAATTGTTAATTAGAATGTAAATAAAATGCAGATCGGTGCTAATTTTATTTATATAGACAAATTTTGATAAGGTTTTTAATAACATATTTATAAAGCCGTTTATTTTATTTATGAGCAGTTTATTTATGAATAGCATTATTCTATAATTAAAAATGTAAATTTTTCAAAATAGATGCCGTCGCCAAGTCCAAAACATTTCCCCTTTTTTCGATTTGCTTAAATGGCGAAAACCAACGTCATCCAATATCGAATGTCCTCTTTGGCCCTTTTTAAGCAGAAAGTGAAAGTTTGGTTTTTTCAATTGAAAATTTAATGATAATAGTCATTTTTTTTCAATCATTACAAGGAAAAGCACAAGACGTGAGATGGAAAGAAAAAATTTGAAAGTTCATTGTGATACACCTGTCACAAGTAAAGCATTAGTAAATTTACTGGTCTCATAAATAGTCTAACCATTTTAAATATATATTTTGATCTATTTAATGTCATACAAACTTTCAACTCCTATATATACCTTTTTATTATCAAAATTTTTAAAAATCTGTTTATAGCAAAATAACGTTGTTAAAAAAATTACCGGCATTATACATTTTAGCTTGTTCAATCACATAAGGTTAGATCATCCATGTCCATTTGTTGTGACTATGCGTTGATTTTTTTAGTCAATAAGTCTTTTCTGTTTTCTAAATGGAAATATAGATTGTTTTAATAAAGGACATAATATTTTTTTTTATTACAAACATTTATGTTTTTTATATATATTTTCCTTGTATTTTTCATGAAATAACGTTCATAGTATTCTGTATAAAAATACTACGTATAATAATAGCACTTCTTGAGTCAGTATATGAATATACTGATATGTATATTTCTAATATTTTTATATATACATACATATGTATTTTAAAAATTATGTTATTAAATTTATTTATATTTCATTATAATTTAAATTAATTATCGGTAATATTAATTTATCAGATTCATGTTATATTTGCCTTTTAAAAACATCATTGGCTCAAGTATTATGATAAGGAGCGCGATACAGTCGCGTGCTGTGTGCCTTTGCGCGAACGCATGTCATGACTCGTGTTTCGTCACGTGTAAAACCTCCTCCTTCTGATTTATTAATCGATCATTAAATGTGAAAATATAATTAATTAATACAATTATTAATTATTTTATAAATTATAACTATAATACTATGTAACATGTATGATGATGATGTCTATCAATATTATATTTTCCTTATAAATGTGACTATCAATAAAATTTGTTTTGAACATTATATTTTTCAGAATACTAAAGAGTAGAATATTGACTTATTAATTTCTATTTATTTACTTCGATATTTTAAGTAGAAAATGGTTTTATTTAGTAATACAATGTAAGTTATTAATAGTATGAAGTAAATTATTTTTAAAATTTTGTATTAAAAAAAATTTGGTTGTTTCAGGTACTAAAATTAATAAAAAACATTCAACAAATTTAAGCATCAAAATGAGGCTGGTAAGTGAATTTCATTTTATGAGACTGTAAAGTGTAGTTGCCCTTCAAAGTCTATTATTTTTATAAGAGTTAGTTAAATTAAATTTGCGGAAATTATAAATAGGCAAATGGGAAGTATCAGTGCGCAGTGGAAAGTGCGCAGTTATAAGAAAACTGGGTCAGTAGTAGCGCCGCCCCTTTATCGAACTGCACCGACAACGACATCTCCTTACTTAGCAAAAATAAACTTTCAAAATAGCTAGACAAGATCCAAAATAAATCTGCCTAACAAAATATGTAGATGAGTGTACAGGGTGGAATGCATTTTGTTTGCATAATTTCCGCTTGCAAGAAGACAGACAGTTTCGCATTTTTGTCTTAAAACTAAGTTAACTAATGTTATTTATCTCTTAATAGCACACTATTTATAATTTCCAAGTTCTTATAAAGTGGCATAGA
>DWAL01000359.1:0-11714 GCA_018230405.1 Heliconius hortense
AAGTGTGACTGTAAACGCGACTGGTTGTGGGTTCGATCCCCACTCGGGGAAATGATATAAGTGTTCTTGAAAGTGGGGAACGGAGTGTCTTAGCATTAGGTTCCCTCTGCCTACCCAGCCGTGTACGGGATACAGCGTGAAGTTGATTTATTTTATTTTATATATAATATAATGTCAACGTCATCAGCATTCCCGTTTAAAATTTAAATATTCCACAGCTAAAAACAAAGACAAAATTCATAATGTTAGTCCGGCACTGTCCAGTCCGTTGGCAATGTAAACGTACCATATTAAGTTAGGCTATTGACACACAAACGCACAGAGAAGCGGTCGCGCACACAGCACGGCCCCCAATTCACTTGAAACACCACATCTTATCTTTGTTGTTTTAAATTAAACCTATAAGACAGATAGCGTGTTTGCTTTGGCTTAATGAGCCCTAGAATGAGAATAGCCGATGTGTGTGCGGACAAATTGTGAAAGAGATAACTAAGCTGTTGTATTGTGTAAAGTTGACTGTCGGTGTTCTATTCATGTTTTCGTATTATTCACTTGTATCCAGTTTAGGGGTTATTTGTAACAATTATCTGTTTGTCTATATATATATATATACTGGAATATGAAGAGAATATTATATAAGTTTCTGGTATCTACCTACTCAGCTATGTTAGATACGGATGACATATATCCTAATTAATATACAATAACATGCGCGTACGCTGTATTTATAATGCATCGACGTCTAAAAATATAGCAACAAATTTATTGCATTGCATTCGCTCGAGCTGGAACATTTAAATCTAGTTATCACATAGAGCGTTTAATATTGTATGAAGGCAAGTAGCGAATCTGGTTCGACGACCGCGGATGACACTTATATATACGAATTTAAATTTCCGATACCCATCGAACGGCTACCGGGTCACTCATTCATTCATAGAGTGCAAAAATATCTTTAATTCATTCGCTCCTTATCCAATTTGCTAAAAGGGCAGCTCAATGTTTACGCACTTTTAATCGTCATTTATACGATGCTAGCTTTAAATCTTTACTATTATTTATCAAAGAAAAGAAAGAAGCAAAAGTGTTCGTTCACTTGGAGCATTCTATCTAGTTAACGTTTCGTTTGGTAAATGAATTTGACAAATTTTATTGAACACAAGAACTGTTCTAAGTATCAATCAGTCCAAGCAGGTATTTCATATTGTAATATCGCACTATCGTTTCGTGCACAAAATCTATTTTATATGGAACATCCAAATGTGAACTGTCGCGTATAAATTATTAAATATTGTTTTCCTTAACATGAATGTGCTCTTTACACGTCATCCGACGCTATACTAATCTCAAAGTCAAGTAAACATTCATAAAATTTATAACTTGGTTAGCTCTACCATACGTTTATCGGTAGATTTACTTATATACTACAACAATAACTTTATAGTTAAATAATAATAATAAAATATAAGACTAAAATTGTGATGTATGTACACGGTTGACTCATGATGTTTTATAAATAATGTTAAAATGTAAAATGCATAATTTTACTAAGAAAGGATATTTTGTTTTGTGTAAATAATACGAATGATATCTATCTATATAAAAAAAAAGTCCTTCTCCATCCATTCAACTTTCCCCAAGCAAGGCTTTATTAGGATTAGTAAGAGTTATTCCATGACTTCTCAATTATTCTGATACGAAGCGTCCAAATGAAAGAGGTAAATGAAATTTCCACGTCATTTTTAACGTTTCGTTACGAGGTAGGTACGCCGAAAAAATTCTATCTGTACTTTAGATTTGGTTTGAGGAGTGCAGACTTGGTACAAAAAGAAATCAAGCCGCAAAGTATTAAAAGGACTGTATTTTTGGATTTTTACGCTTACTGCTTACATATATGGGTATAGGTAGAGCTACGCGATTTGTAATACAATATGGGTTATGAAATGTTATTAAACTGGCTGTTTCTTTTTAATTGTGTTTTTATTAATATCCATTATTGCAATAATGCTATTTCGTGGTAATAATAATAATAAAAATAATAACTTACAAACAATCTTGACGATGCGCAGTGAGGTTACTTCCTTCCTCTGTTGCCCTATAGTACGCACGCATGACCCTCTCATTCAATTGCTGAGACCATCTCATGCGAGACACTTTACCACCGGTAGCGGGAGACTTGTCGAGAATCCAAGAACATGTTGGTTCTAAGCTTTGCGATAGTGACTCAAAGCCGGTCTATCCGAGTCTGATGTTTCTGCCTCCTCTTCATCCTCTGATGACGGCGGGTGCGGTGTCGACGAGCAACATCTCTGCCCATCCTAACATACTGTTGGGAGTGGATTTGTCCTCCTGGCATCCGTTTTTCCTTTCTTTATATTTGGCACTTGCGCCATCTTTTAATAATATTTATTTAAATTTTGTTGGTCAAAAGTTTATTATTTATTTCTTATGTTTTTCGTGTTTGTTTTAATTAAATCTGTTTATTTATTTTATTTTATAAGATATTTTTTTTGACATCCAAATACTATACGTGACATTACTGTAATGTGGGATGTGAATGCGACTATCATGGTGCCGATAGTGCCGATAGCGAAAATCCGCGACCACCTTCTAAAGAGATTATCGCTTAGCTGTTGGATCAAGAACCGGATGCAGAACGCAGTTTTGCTTGAGACGGCGTATTGTGAGGAGGTCCCTCTCTCTGGAGCCCTAGCCACCCATGGCTTGGGCCCGTGTTCCACCCTCGGTAGAGTGTTTTTTTTAATATTTTTAAATGCATTTTTTATAACAATTCATATTTAAAAATGTAAAATTTATTTCGCTTATGCAATTAAAGGTATAGATAGGTATATATATATTGATAATTTATCAATATAGTTTTATTTTACATTGTATTTTATCGAAATTGTTTTAATTGTCAATTAATCACTATGTGAAAGTTTTGATTTTAACATGAAAAAGAATGCTTTAAATCTACGACCTCCGCAACCATAAGTCCAGCCAGCCACCTACCAGATGGGCATCCTCTCCAAGATTTTAGTTCATAAATAAATAACAAAGGACATAAAGATAATATTTGTTTCAAGTCAAATAATCAAGTTGAAAATTAAATCTTTTGCATTAATTCGGTTATCGTTCGTAGTGACAATAATATCATTGGCAGTAATATCATGAAATGATGTCTGCGCACTCAGTTCCATAATGATGATTATTAAATACTTGTTTGTTCATTACGATATAAAATTTTACTTCAATTAACAAATAACGAGGTTTCGATGTTTATGCGTACTTTATATGTATATATCTATCTATATCTTTTACATATGCATGGAATAATGCATTTAGATATTCTCATCTTATAGAAATGTGGTGATAGTAATTAAATTTTTAAAAATTATGTAGACTAACTTGTGACTAATATCTTTTTTTTTTATTTTAAAAGTAAAAAAACAAGCAATGCCTATAGAATTCAGCGTAAAATGGGAAACGGAGTGTCTTAACACTAAGTTCCCTCTACCTACCCTACCATGAGCGAGATACAGCATGAAACTAAAAAAGTAAACTAATGTAATAATTGTACAAAAGATTCAGATTATTTTATAAATGAGACGATGGTATGTATTAAAAAGTTAATTTAGTGAAAATGACGTCACCCCCCACAATTAGGTCATTCTCGTATGCTTATTCAGAAACATCGAGATCTGAATCACGGGCGAAACGAAAATAATTATCGTTATCACAACGACCAAGAACAATTGTTTTAGCGTTGTTTAGTATATTATTGAGTACCGATAGCAAAATAGTTTTCGAAGTAATAAGCTGTAGCCGAAATAACCTCTAAGTTAAGCGCTGTAAAGTTAATTTTTACGTGACATGGCGACGTGTTGCAGTACAAATTATAAGTACTAACTTTTACTAGTTAAATATATTTTTTAACGACACGCTGTATTCCGCACACAGCAGGGTAGCAGAGGGAACCTAGTAACCTTAAGACACTCCGTTGTCCTTATCTTGATTTCTTTGATTTCTAAGATCTTAAAGGAAGTATAAATGTGATTTTATGTCATCCCCGCATCTATTACAATTACAATAAGGATGCAAGACGTAGAGAGAGTAGAGATTATATGAATATTTATTTGTCTGCTTCACTTGTTAGTTACTTTACGCGATCAAATTGATAATACTATTTATATTTACTAAGTAGAGTTTTATCCTCAATTTGCGTAAGAGACAAGATTGAGCATATCTCTTTTATCGTAAGACATGATTTTACCGAAAACATCACACTTGAATTGATATTTAAGACAAATACTACTAATAAGAAACTGGTACACAAGTCACAGAAGGTAGGTAGATACTCCTCTTTCGTTTCTTCGAAAGTTACTACGAGCAGTTTCACATTTTTTAAGGTGTTATGCCACAGTTAGGAAAGAAAAATAGTTATTTGGAAAACAACTGCAAATTTGAAAGAAAACAGAATTTGAACCCGCGCCTCTTGGCAACCCCCCAAGTGGTCTGACCTTACGTTCGCCTGGGCTTTACGTTCTCATTATGTTGCATCTTATACGCTTGTTACAACTTTCCGCTTATTTCAATAAGTTTACAATTTCCCGCTATCCAAAGATAATTTCTTAGAATTATCATTTGGTAATAGAGAATGCTATTTATATTATATATATTTTTTTTAATATTATTTATTCCTCACCTTTAGAAAAGAAAAATACTTATTTAGCAAACGTATATAAAATTTAACGTAGCGGGATTTGAATCTGCCCCTCTTGGAAACCGTCCATTATTTTTGGTTATAATAAGTAAGTTTCACACTTTTCTTTGAGGTCCTTATGTTTTGTATGCAGCTTTCCATATTACGATATGCTCCATAAATACCTCATAGTGCTTTATATATTTACGCATTTCTAGGATTAAGCAGCTTATCAAGTCTAAAATAGTCGATGAGTAAGCTCTCCTCTTTATCTATATTAGCAACATTGGTTTAGTTTAATTCGTAAGTTTTACTAACATATATATGTTTTTATCTTCACGCTGTTTCCCGCTCGTAGCAGTGTATGCGGGGGAAGCTTAGTGTATGAGCCGAATTGTGGAGGCATTGCACGTCACATGGTGGAACTCCACTGCCCATTTGCGTCGACACCAGAGCGAAGAAATGTAAATATTAAATATTTAACTTCCTCGAATGAGACTAGAAACCACAACCTGACGCACAGTCACACGCTTGCGCCCCCGCGCCAGTACCAACCCCACGTCAACTCTACGTAGCAAATGCCATAGATCACGTATAGAATCATTAATAAACCCATAAAAAGCAACACGGACCCAAGTCGGCAGTAATAAAACTTTTATCAGAGACGTTTGAATTAATCGAACAGACTATATAAATAGCTTATCGGCCGCGTAAATTATTCACTGGACTAATACTATATTTTTTTCTTACATTTTTAATTACGCAGGTTAATTGAAATATGTGTCGCACATGTTCTTTCACGCTTATAGAGCTCTACTAATGAACTATTGTTTATTTTATTATTTTATAACCCAGTATATATGTAGTTTCAACGTTTGTTGTGTACGCAGCTATTGGCCCTTATTATTATTTATTGGGCAAAGTGTGTGTATTATTGTGAAAGTAAATATGATGCAATGTTTCCTTGATAATTTTTTGAAGTGATAAAGCTTTGTTACGTTACGTAACGGCACCAGTCTGTTTGGTTTCTCTTTCTCTCACGCCTACGGCAGCGGCAGGCAGGCTTCTTCTCTCTCACTTTCAACCACAGCGCTAGCCGTATTTCAGATAGACAGTTCTCTCTCCTCTCTTCACATGACTGAGTGTTTAGTGTGCTATAATAAACTTAATAAGTGCTGTCTTCAGTGAGCATATAGCATAAACGCCAATCACTACTTTTGTTTGATTAAATAATGATACTAATTAGTATTACATATCTAAAAAAAAAATCTAATGAAGGTACATATGTAAAAAGAATTGAGGCTAAAAAGTAATTAATTTTAACCACGTGGACGCTACCTGCTTAAAAACTCGAATTACAATATATATAATATAGATAATCTATTAAAAAATATTAATTTTACTAAATAATATTGAATCGAGTTGAAAACTTTTCAATTTTGCAAATAGCCTATGTAAAGATTTATATTTACTCAAAATATCTAAATAGGAGAAATTTTAAGTATTTGTTAGCGTTTATGTCACCACCACCTTTTAGACTTCTACCACTCTGACTTATACTAAATGAGACAAGTGACGACGTCTGCCGGGACGCGAGCGACACCTTGTATGGCTAACGTGACCATTCTAAGTTCGGTTCAAAACGGGACATCGGTTTTATAATTTGTATTTGGAAATATTTCTTAGAGGAATGCGTCTTAAGGGTGACATTTGTTATTTTTAGAGGTGTGCTTACTACATAGTGTTTTAGTTTTTTTAGGTATAATTTTGATTACAATTTGGTGTGCTTTCGTTTTTTTCTGTGCATTATTCCATTCATTTATCTTTTGACAATGATTCACCACAATAATCGCGGCGAAGCGTAATTCGACCAACAAAATTTATATGCCATTTCGAAAAACGAGACAGTGCGTCTCGGTGACATGTCACGGGACACTGGGACACACGAGCGGGACAGTCCCGTTCAAAACGAGACAATAAACAGAATAAAAAGCTTCGAAATATGCTGTTAACAATTTTTTATAAAAAATATCGATACATGTTACTTTATCGTCATTATCTTTAAATATAAGTTACTTAATTAATTGGGTCAATTGGATGAGAAAATCTAATTAGATCAACGAACTGCCGCTTCGTCCTGTCTGAATGTAATAGGTGCCTATATATATTGGCAGAGAAATAATATAAAGTAGCTACTTATAATAAATTAGAAGACATTTTTTTATTACTTTCATTCTAATATGAAATCAAACGTAAGCTAAAGTATCTTTTTATTAAATACACTAAAATATATTTTTATTGAATACAATCGGCCCCGCGAGGCTTTGGCCGCTGGACCTATACGAATATTTATTTATTTTTTAAGTGAAAACTAATCCATTATTTTAGTATGGTTATCTCTACTGTTATTCACTTAATAAATAGCTATTTAAATGTTTTAGGATTTTATTTAATTTTGCATATGAAAAAGCTTTAGGTATTTCATACGTATCTATAGGCGATAAGTAAGTGCGCACGACAAGTGCTATTTTTCAATTTTATTCTCCTATATGTATGTAGGTATAAATAAAATGTATAACATATACGTGTTTTGATATTAGAAATGGTGCATAAGTTTCAAATTATAGTTCAAAGTTCATGTTACTACGTCTCTTCATTTCCCTAACGATTTGTAGACAAGGGTCGGCTATCAGAAGTTACTATGGACATAATCATCATCACATATAGGTAGGTAGGTATTGCGGCCGTCGTGCCGCAGCTGCAAAGCTCGTGACTATAAACGTGTCCGTTGTTAGTTCGATTCTTACTCCCGGTAATTAATTATTTTCATTTGCCTCGCTCTGATATAAGACAAATCGCGGCGTTGAGATCCGCCGCTCGACACGCAGTCTCAAAAGTTGTACGGAAAATGGGAAGCGGATTGTCTTAACACGAGGTACGGCGAGACATAGGAATGTATCTACTCCATTTCATATATACTGCACCTAGAGAAGTTCCCTTCTATAGTAACCTAGTATTGTCTACCCACGTATGGCATTTGGTATGTAGACCAGTTACTTACCAATGTCTCAAATTACAAGTTTGCAGTTTAGCTTCAATTTTCCCCTTTTTCCTTATTTTGTTATGTTTATTAATAATATAAATAATAATAAATTATTATATAACATACAACCAAATGAGGCCAGTCGTGGCACAGGAGCAAAAAGTGTGACTGTAAAATCGACTGGTTCTGGGAGATTAATCCTCGAGAAATTAAATATTTATTTATATTTATATTGTCAGTTCTTCGCTCTGTTGTCGAGGCAAAGCGCGGCGCTGAGTACCGTCACTCAACACGCGATGCCCTTAAAGCCCCGGCGGAAAATTGGGAACGGAGTGTCTTAACACATACAGCGTGAAACTGATTTAATTGAATTTTTGATACTTGAACCCAATCCCTAATGAAGCAACATTCACCGTTTAAAATACTTATTTGTTCTTCAACATAAACTACCTTTATGAGAATCGAATCTTACACCAAAAAGGTCATTATATTAAATACAATATTATTAAACGAACGCACCGCCAATATATGTAAAGGTGTCAGCGATATTGGCTAATTGTATTCATATTTCTTTCAATGTAACGCACCTTGGAGCGTATCGCGTAAAGTGATAAAGTTTAAAATTTTATAGTACCCACAACAACTCTTCAACTGCCTTTTTAAAAGAAAATAAAAGTTTTTAGCTCGTCTTCAATAATATGTTGATTTTATTAACTCGAAGTTGTATTAAGGAAGAAATGTATAAAGTAAGCAATTATTACGCGTTGACCTGGAGCTGGTGTCGTTTTTGTGAATAAATAAGATATCATTTATTATGTAAGTACGTAATTAATCAAAATATATAATTTAAATTATTATTATTATAAAAAAATTTGGTAGTATTGTTTTACGTACATCCGCAAGTCAAAAAATAAAATAAATATTTTTTTAAACTTTTTTTTTTCAATAAATTCATTACATTTTAATAACAAATCGAACTGATTTCCCTTATGGCGACCCATTAGGTCCCTAAATCTGAACCACTAAGCCGCATGCATATAATCTCTATTCAAAACAGTAGGTACGTTGGTAGGTACGTATGTACGTATAACGCTCGTAGCTCACTAAACAGCCGACAGTCAAGACGCGCAACGTTTTTATTCAAAACGGTCTTCGTTGTAAATGCAAAGTAAATGAAATCTTAATTACAGCTCTTTCTGGAGTCCATTTGTTATTCTGAATGAAAGTGGAACACAATGCAGGTACGAAAATTGGCTTCAGTGTCCATTTCCAACCGAAAATCTCATATTTTATAAGGGTGACGTTATTCGTTGATGACTAGATAGATAGAAGTATTTCTGGGTAAATGGATTTTTTTTTATTTTTCTTATTTATATATATGTATATATATATATTTTTTAATTTGAAGTTTTACGGTGAAGCCATCGGTCGCGCACTTCACGCTCGCACACACACCGGAATCCAACAATACATTAAAAGTGTAACACAAAGAAGAAAAAAAAACCATAAAATACAAAAGTTCAAAACACCGATAATAACCGATTGTTGCTTGAGTATTTTTCGAAATGCTGTTAATTTTAAACTCAATAGTAGGTACAAACGTTCACTTATCTATGCTGATTGCAATGCTAATTGTGCCAAAACAATATCCTTTTGTTACAAGAAAGACCCAGTTTTAGTTCGCATATACTAAATTACTCTCACCGACAACTTTCAAGAACAATAGAGCGAAAACAATTTAATATAATATACACGATATAAAATGTAGGGTTTTAAAATCTATTGTGACACAATTTGTTTTATATATGTATTGTGGGGCAGTGTTATTTGTAATAAAATGAAAAAATATCGAATTTTATTTTTTGTTATGTATGTTATAAAAGGATATGTGTTATAAATATATATTACTTGGATACTGTGTTCGGATAAGTAGATAGGTTTTTTTTGAAAAAAAGTATAATAATTAATAATTAATCGTAAATTAATTATAGGCTATATTGAACCCACTCTTTCAATATGATAGTATAAAATTTTACACGTATAGTACCTACGTTACTAATTATAATTTTTTTTTTTTAATGTCAAATTTACCCCTTAAAAAAAATCTTTCATGAAATAAATTCAGAATAATTTTTGGATTGTCAGAATATTTTTTTGTCAAGACGAATTTTAATATAAATATTACTAATATAATTATTATACTTAATGCCATATCCGGCTGTTATAATATTCGTAGATCTTTGACGCCGCATGAGGGGCGAAACAATGTTATATCCTATCTCCGAACAGCTGAGCTCCTTCGCAGTGGAATTGGGATATTTACAACCTTATGTTGATAGTTCTGAAGTTCATAATACATTGTGCTACACGGCCGGCAATACAACATCTACAATAGTCATCGTAAGTATTTAAATTGACTCCTGATCTTCTCATTATTTACACCTAATAAGAATTATGACGGTAACTCAACGTGCGGTCTTTACAGGACATACTTAATGAATATTTATAAAGTAGCTATATTTACTATGATACAAAAATATAAATAATATAACAGGTAATTAGTGCAATACAAAAATCTTCCGATAAAGGGAAATGTAATTTACTTATGGTGGAGTGATGGAGGGAGTGGGGGTGTGGGTGGCAGTTGGTCGGTACTCACCCGTTCCTCCTCGCGGATCATCTCGGCGATGCCGGGGCGGATGTCGACGTCATCGGCGTGCAGCGCGGGCGGCGCGGGCGCGTCTGGCGCGTGCAGCAGGTCTGCGGGCGCGGGCCCTGCGGGCGACACCCGCTCGCTGCCCGGGCTGCGCTCGGCCGAGCGGCGCCGCGCCTTGGCCATGCCGCCTCCGCCACCACCCGGCTCGCTCTCGCGGCTGCCGGGCCGCTTGCCCGCGCGAGCCTCCAGCCCACCCCCGGCTCTCAGCACCGCGTGCTCGCCACTCACATCGGTCAGACCTCTTATCTTCAGGGTCTCCGCCACCTTCAGCAGCGCTGTGATCTGATCTTGTGACACATTAATCTCTCCGCGGTACATGAAATCCACTACTGCCTTCAGATCACAATATTTAATATCACGCATGATGATGATCGGGTGCCGGCAGGGGTTGTCCATGAATAGGGTCTGGAAATAGGGGCTGCACGCCGATAGTACCACCTTGTGTGCCTTCAGGCTCTGACCCTCGCAGGCCAGGGTGACGTCCACGAAGGACTCCGTCTGGAGCAGCTGATCGAAACAGTTGGCGAGGTTCGTCTGGTAATTATTCCATCTCAGGCAAAACTGCTGGGGCGAGCCGTCGGCGGCGTCCCTGCTGTCCATCGCCGCGGGTTCCTCCTCGGCCGGCATCGCTCTAGCGGCGGCGCGCTCGCATCTGCAACGTAACGCGAGGAAAATGAAGCGCACTGCACACGCACCGCGGGCGACGACTCGCGAAGCACTGAGCGGCTCGCGCGGCAGCGGGGCGGCGCGGGACGCGGCGGGGCGCGGGGGCGGGGCCGGGGGCGGCGCGACTTGCAAGCGAATGGCCGCCGCGCGCCGCCCCGGGCCACGCCCCGCGCCCGCGCTCCGCGCGCCCATCGACCGCGGCGCCCGCGCACCTACGCCTAGCACGCCTACTGCTACACTATTTTCATTTCTCGCTTTTCTATGCATTATACATACACGTATCTTTTGTCTACTTTCCTTTATTAATATATATTTTAATTAATATTCAAAAAAAGGTTTAAAAAGTCCATAAAGTCATTCTCTACATACGGTGTAGTACTCTATATTTACATGTATTTGTCACAATACTTGTAATTGTATAATACTTGTATAGTGGATAATAGTTTAAAATATGCAGGTACCTACCTATCTCCTAATTTAAATGCTTATAAACTAGTTATACCTACCTACCCAATATAATGTAGTTATTCTATAAAAAGCCTAACAACTTTTTAAATGTTCCATTAAATATTATAGCTATTACCATT
>DWAL01000360.1:0-11709 GCA_018230405.1 Heliconius hortense
TTTCCAAGATATAAACTTGAAAAAAATACTATTATTTAAGGCGGAAAGTTTACATTAATCTTACTTTGGTTATAGTTGCTTTAAGTTTAAATCAATTAGTACATGATGATTTTCTGTACTGTTTAAGGTAGTTGTTAAAAGAAAGTTTTTTTTTTCCGAAAACAATAACTTTGTCCATACTATGTTGAAAATCAATTGTTTTATAAAAGACAATTAAAATAAAAAAGTAGCAATATCTTTCGTTGATTTTTTTGTCATTCCTCTAACAAATACCATTATCGCTTAATGTTTAACTCCACAATCATGGTGTCGTCGTTATGATCGTGGGATGCAATTATTTCTATTCAATTACTCTGTGGCTAGATTTTTTTTTCTGTTGCTCATTAAGAGCAAGAGCTGCTTCAAAACTTTACTTAAAGAGGTATTAATTTGACTACTTATATTGTATAAGATTCTTTAAGTATTTAGGTCTTGATTTGTTTTATTTTGTTATAAATTACACATGTATATTTATTGCGTTAAGCAGTTAGCATGTAGTAAATATGTCAAAAAGGTTTAGACATTTTTTAAACAAGAGAAAAATATTATATAAGTTAACACAATTAAAATAATTTTAATTTAGAAATTAACAGGTATGATTTTAATTATAAAAATATATTCAAACGTATCACAATACTAAACTCATTTTGCTTAGATAAATTACCATCAATCGAACATATCGAATAAATAATACAACATTGTGGATTGACATTATTTGTACACGCTTCACGCTGTATCCCACACAGCAGGATAGGCAGAGGCGCCCTTGGAACCTAGTGTTAAGACATTCCGTTCCCCACTTTCCGCCGTATTCTTAAGGCATTGTGTGTTGAGTGACGGAACAAAACGCCGCGTTTTGTCACGTTACCACAGTGAGTGAGAATCGATCCCACAAACTGTCGCGTTTTACTGTTGCACGTTTGCGCTTCAACTGGCCTCAAACAAGTTATTTGAAACTTACATTATAAATATTTATAAAAAACATTACATGAATACATTTTCACGCTACAATAAACGCGTACACTTTGTTGCTTTCTTTGCCGTTTTTTTATTTCAAATATAACGCCATTTTCTTTTGTGTTAGTATATGTATTTTATTTTTTATTTATTCTTCTTTTTCTTTGTATATTAATCATGTCTGTATTGTTGGTTATACAGATATTTCTAATTATAATATTAACTTTGATAAAATATGACCGCACCTGTTGTAATCAGTATCTGATTTGTCGTTGTTCCAGGCGTACTATTAATATAACAATACAGTGGTTTAGTGCTATTTATGAAAAGAAAGAAATGTACTGTTGATTGACTTTGTTTTTCTCTTAATTATTTTTTATAGAAATGTGTTTATAGAAATTTTGATCTCTCATATTGATTGAACATTACTTACTATAGTCCGGATTAAATTATTGAACAAAAATTATTTGAAGTCTAATTTGATTTTGTTGCTTTTGGCTGTCGGTTATGGGTTTTACACCGGAGGACCTCCACACGGAGGGATAAGATTTATATATTTTTCCTCACTTTGAAAGACAAAGTGCGGCGTTGAGTTCCACTACTAGAAAATTAGGCGGGAAGTGAGGAAAGAAGTGTTTTAACATCAAAGTACTGCTGTTTGGGAAAAAGAGTGAAATTACTAATAATAAACTTAATATAAATTCTACGTACAAATAACAAAGTTTAATAAATAATCCTTATATAAATTCTCAATATTTATAGATACGTTTGGGCATTTCAAAGGTGAAGCCTCTAAAACGGTCTTCGTCAGCGGGCAAGCCCACGCCCCGCAAGAAGGCCAAGAGCTCGCGCTCCTTCACAGACAGCGACATGGCGAATGAGAAACCGTCTATGCTGAATCATTCGTTCTCTAAGAAATCCAGCTTATTGCATCGCCCATCCAATATATTGAGACCTGTAAGTTGAAATATTTTTATAATTATTGTTATGTTAGATTCTTTATGCTAAATAATAAAACTTTTTGAGTAATGGTAACAATGTTAGACTATATGCCTTCAGTGAGTAACAAAAGATAAAAAGTTTATTTTGTGCTGATTTGCTGTTTACTGTTCCTGTAACAAGTGCATTCTAATTAGGGAGAAAACTCTTTGTTAATTTGGATTTCTGTAAAATTTTTTCAGCTGTATTGTTGAGTGCAAGTTTAAGGACACCTTTATTGAAGATCTCTTTAAATTATTAAAAATATTCGGATAAAAAGAAAACTGTCCATATTTATTCAGTTATCAGGACTTACTGTACTTTAATAAATACAAACTTTATTTAATACAAATAAGTTAACAAAGGCTTATCTTATTATGCTTAATTTAATATATTATTTTTTAAATACAGTGCCACCTAAAAAATTAAACATAGCTGTATATAAACTTGTGACTCTTTGATACAGTCTAAGTAATCAATACTAGCTAATAAAGTTTTATTTTGTTCAATAATTTGGAATCTGTATAATATTTTTTTAAATGACAAACATTCTACAAAACATTTCTTTACAGGAAACTCCACCACTAGACTTGGAGAACGTATCAGAGACGCTCCTGGAGAAGAATATTAAAGCTAGCCAAATGAAATTTGGTTTTCTTGGCTTAGGTATTATGGGGAGCGGCATTGTCAAGAACCTCTTAAATTCTGGACATAAAGTTGTCGTGTGGAATCGTACAGGGGCAAAGGTAAGTGGATTCAAGTATTTTTCTTAACTTCACGCTACATCCTGCGCTAAGACGAAGCTCCTCACGTGCTGCACAATTTACGAGGCATTGCGTGTTGAATGGTTGAACCCTTTGTCTTGTTACTAGGGAGGAAATGAATTTAATTTGTATCTCTTACTGAAATCGAACCCATTACCATTACATTTACAATCAAACGCTATGCCAAGCCGGGTTTTTATATGTATGTACATATATATATTTTTATGAAGCCACATTTTTTTTAATAATCTGTCATTATTTTTGATTTTATGTTTACGTGTTTGTGGACTTTTTGAGTAACAATGTTTGATTTATTAGGACGTTCTAAAATTGGATACTTTTTTTTGGGTTTTAGCGGTACCAAAAAAAAACGATAGATATTTAATTTTTGATAAAAAATAAATAATAAAATTTGGAGCACACGTCAAGAGTAAAAATAAAAATTGTCCACAAGTCATTTAATAGCAATAAATATTTATAGGTATGGTATAATAACGATTCTTTCTTTTGATAAATTTTGTTACAGTCTTTTATTTAACTTAGTTTGTTAGTATGTATTTTGCATACAATCTTGCAAGCTCAATTCAACACCACTGCCCAGTGTCCGGTTTTGTGTCCGAAATTTGCGTTAGTAGTCATAATGCAAATTTCGTTTATTATATATTGCAAATTAGTTCTGATGACTATGAAATTACATCTAATCAATATCGGTTTTAATCCGCCGCAACAAAATGGCGAATTACAATTTTTGCAAATATTAAATGCCTTGATTTGTTAAAATCTTTTCATTAATATTTTATATACTACATATAAACTTGTGGTGCACATTGTATACTTCGTTTGACCGTGATTTATCCACAAAGAGCTTTGGGATGACATTTACTATCATTTGTATTTTAATCGCTTAAGCGGATATTCGGACGATCCATTATATCTTGCAAACGAAAAATCAAATACTTTGCAAATTATATAATTAAATTTGTACTTGAAAATAGGTATTTTATTTTATTTAGGTGGTAATTGAATGTAGATAATTATGCCATTAAAATAATTATGATAGTGTATATTTTGTGTCTCCATGTTAAATGTTTACTAATGAAAAAAAAATTATAAAATATGATTTGATTTTAATTTGTTTCCGCTTTTTTATATTTTTTTCTTGAACATGAAGCTATAGTAACGCAGTTTTACTGTCAACGCGATGGTTATGATTTCAATCTTCACTTCGAAAATTTTATTATTTTCATTACCCCACTCTGGCAACACGGTATCGCACACAATCCTATTAAAGCGGAAAACGTTGTCCTGACACTATGTTCACTTTGCTTAAAAAAAAGTAAATCAATAATACAATTTTTATTTTTTTTACATAAGATAATAAATAAACCTACTAATATTATAAATGTGAAATTTTGTGAGGTTGGCGGTTTGTTCACTTTTAATCAAAATTACAGAACGGCTTTAGATGAAACTTTATAGTAATATAGCTTATATATTAGAATATGTCTCTATGTATAAGTTTTATTACTTTTCTATGATAAATTATAAAACTATTCTGTATAGTTACGCTATAATATAACAATAGGTCTAGGGCTAGCCGTGTTTAAAAAAATAAAGTTTTAATATCAAAGATCTATTAGTTATGAATGAAGAGCAATATTTGATCGCCCAAAAAATATTTAGCTACTATTGGACCTTACTATAGAAAATTGGACAGTTTTATTATTATTCTTTTCTGTAAAGAACATTTCAATGTTACTGTATGAAACAGTCAAAAATCATATTTTAAAATCTCTTTAATATGACGTTTTTAATAGAAAGGTTTCTTTTAAATAAATATTTTTTTTTATTGGCAACATTAGTGACAAGTAATTTATTCGTATAACAAGGGTTATGATGACCTCAACGGAATCATCTCTATATAGTAGTTATTATCATTTTCGAAACATACTATAAATTATATATTAGTTTATATATAATGATTTCAATATTTTGACCACTTATGAATTATAAAATATCCATGTTACGTGCTATGATATATATAATTTCGTCAAATAAAATCTTGTCAATCATATGGGTGTTTTATTTAATCGTTATTGTATTGTGTATTGTATATTTGTATTTATTATTATAAATCGAATCATGATTAAAATGTTTAGATTAGTTCTTTATTCATTTGAATTTTAAAATTAACAAGTTATATCGATATTATTTCATATAAATATAAATATTATAAAAAGTATGAAACTATTAAACAATTAAAACAAACCAAAAAATACATTGAAAAATAATTTATTCTTCATGATTTGCTTATTTATAATATTTAGAAAATTTCCAACAATAATTGTATATTTTATATTAAGAAACGTTATACAATATAATCATTGTTGCATGTTGTATTTGGCATATCACTCTGCAAGACTTCGATGCGTTCAGTATAAATAGTACAGAGTCCACTCAGAAATTCGGGAGATAGAGCGACTGTATGTCTGTATGTACGACACAACAATGATTGTAACAACCTTACACCTCACTTTAAACTACTTAATTCAAACAAATACAAAATGCATAACCTTCTCTAGTAACCCTTAAAAATACATCATCAAAATGGAAAACGATCGAAACGAACAGAACTGTATTTACATTCACGATCCACTACTTAGCCTAGCACTAGGAGAAACGAAACCGCTAATACGTTCACGTCTACACTATCACAGCTTACTTAACAGTATGTATTATACACTCGGTTGGAGCACGGCAAGATTGACACTGCGACCGTTCATTTTGCCGAAACTATAGGAAGAGAGTCCAATTTTATACGTAGGAAGGCGATTCACTATAGTATAGTCGTATATCGCGTTGCGGGTGTGGGTTAAGACACTAAAGGAGAGTTCACGGATCATACGTAGGAAGGCGATTCACTGTAGTCGCACAATCGTATGTCTTGTTGCGGGTCTAGCGCGTATATCTTGAAGACGCGCGTTAATAGCCTGTACTACAAGGGCGTGTTCTCGCACAGTTGCGCGCACTCTCCGCACACGAGCTGGCCGGCCGCGTGGCGCACCTCGCACGTCGGCTGCGCCAGTTCCACGGCCAGCAGTACCCGTGTGCCCTCTCCTTCGCGGCCTCTTTCCCCTTCTCCACCTCTCTCTCCCTCGCGACTCCCAATGCCATCGCGCCCTCTTTCCTCGTTCCGCTCTCTCTCCCCTTCCCGTACGGTACTTAGTTCAGGGGAACTCGCGCTCACTGATAGGTTCCTCCTTTCCCGCAATATATCTCGATGTCCTAGCAAAGGTTCGCTAGACGGCTTTGAGTCTGGTTTCCTGCGGTATCGCTTGCTGCAATGTGGGAGAGGAGCGGAAGGTGTAGCGACCTCGGAGGGCGGAGGGGCGCATGGCTGCAGCGGCCGGATCATGGCCATAAGGCGCGGGGGGCCACTACGTTCGATCATGTTAATGTGGATACCATCGGGGATGTCGATTGGTGAGTCACGCCGCGAGTTCACCGATCTCTCCGTTGGTGTATAGTATACGGATATTTTACTGTCATCGTCCAAAATCGGATTTGGTAATTTCGCTAGTTTCTCGATTTTGGTCTTTAGGTACATGTCGATGACCTCGACGTCAGGGTCGAAGGCCATGGAGTCACTCCGGCCGCAAGAGCCGCTGCGACAGTTCTCGAAGTACAAGGTCGGCAGATTTTCCAAAACTTTGTTTAATGTTTGTTGCTGGTATTTGTAAGACTCGCGGAGTCTAAGTATCTGATGTGCGCTGAATTTTCTTATTTTGTTTCGTTGAAATACGTAGTTTTCCCGCACCCAATTTAACTGTGACGTAGAGTATTCGCGGACGCGCTTCACCTGCGTAAACATTGAAAGATTAATATTGTTTCTTTTTTCAAATATATTTTAGAGGTATAATATTATTAGAAACAGTTTATGGTAAAATGAAAAAAACAAACCTGATCATAATATTGATCTTTCATAGCGGTCAAATGGTTAGTGCCGATGTCTCTGATATTGCGTAGATGAGCCGCTTGAGTCGAGTAGCTACTTTGAATCCACTCCATTTGCTGAGTGCAGTTCTCTTTAATACGATGAACCTAAACACAAATAAAATAGTTAAATTATACTTTCAAAATATGGCAATTTTTTTTTTTTTTAAATACAAAGTAATACTTACTTGAACTGCGTAATTTTCTCGAAGTTTCTCCAACTGCTGTCGTTTATACTGTTCAATGTTGTCCAACATGCTGTATATCTGTCGGGTGCGAGGCGCATCCCGGCTGACGCAAGTGCAACAACTGCAGCAAGTTTCCAGTAGGCGAAACCTAAAAAAATACAACAAATATTTATTAAACATTTTATTTAATTACTAAATAACAAATATATTTTTAATGAATTGTTTTGATATATAATACAACACTAACCTGTAGAATATGTATCGCATCGCCTGAACAAGCAAAGTGAGGCCTAGAAAACTCGCTGCGCATATAGCTCCGCATAACAAACTGTACATTTTAATCTCAAACATTGTCATAGGATCTATGTTAAGAACGACCTCCGCTGTGACGTTGGCCGAAGGATTAGTCGCTAAGCATAAATACGTGCCACTGTCCTCTCTGTGGATATCTGCTATAAATAATGAACCATCGTCGCGTAATTTCACTCTTGACTTACTATAATCTATAGGGCGGTAGTTCTGGTCGTGGGCGACTCCGTGCTTGTAGAAAATGTCAGGTAAGGACGGTTCTGGGTTCCAATGATAGACATCTCGCGTGGGCGTTATCCACGTGATGGAGGGCGCGGGGTTGCCTCCAAACTTGCATTCTAACAACGCATCGGTTTGTAATCTGTGCAATGTTAATGGGCTGCTCTTGACAAGCTTAGGAGCTTCACAGTTAGTGTTGTTTAAAATCATCAACATGTCATTCGGATACGTTAGTCTACAGCTCAGGTCGGATTTGACGACATCCTCCTTCCTTTTCTCCACCCAGTTTACGAACCACGCCATACGACAATCGCACGCCCATGGATTATTGCCTATTCTTAACTCTTGTAATTTATCCAACATCTTTAGTGACAACGGCAGAAACGTTAGAGCGTTAGCACTTATATCCAAATGAGTTAAAGATGGCGTATCTTGTAACACAAATGTTTCAATTTCACGTAACATTAAGTTGTGTCTAATGAACAGATATTGCAAATTGTGTAATCCTTTAAAATTAGTGTTCTGTAAAACGTTTATTTCGGTATGATCGAGGTAGAGCGTTATCAAATTTTCGTTATATTGGAAGAGCGTCGAGGGTAACACTTTCAGTCTATTGCCGCCCATGTTAAGCGTTTTTAATTTATTGAGGGTTTTAAAAGCATCTTGTGATATGTTTTGAAAATTGTTATAACTCAGATTCAGTTCTCTCAATTGTTCTAAATTATCGAAAATAGCTTTAGGAATATAATCTAATTTGTTGCTAGATATATCGAGCGTCTCCAATTCCTTAAGATTGACTAGAGCATTAGATGTTATTTTGACTAGGCTATTATTATTTAGGAACAGAGTTTTTAGTTTTCGATTCGGTTTAAAATAGTAGTCTAAGAAAGTAGCGATTTTATTATAAGAAATATCCAAATATTGCAATCTTATCATTGGCCCAAAGACCTGGAATGGTACCGCTTGTAGTCTATTATTGGACACATCTAGTACTTCTAAATTTTCTAGATCTACAAAAGTGAACCTACGTATGTCGTCTATTTGGTTTCTGGATAAATTTAAATGTTTTAAACGATTCAGTCTCGCGAATAGTCCGTGTTCAGTTCGTTTGATTTCGTTTCTGCTCAGATCGATGTATTCTAAGTTATATAGACCGTCGAAGACGTCGATTTCTATGACGGTTATGTTAGAGTTAGTCCAGATGATCTCCTGGAGCTCGGGTCCATAGTTGTATATGGCTTCTCTGGTGAATTTGTTCCCCGGTATGGCGGCGCCGGAGCACGCCAGCCTCGTTGGTGTGCATGTGCAAGTAAAAGGGCACTCCTTCGCCTCCACAGCTGCGCAAATTATTGCCAGCGTCAATATTTTGTGCAGCCACTGCATTATTTTACAACCCTCATAGTCTTATTGACTGGAAAGAGAAAATTATGTCTTAACTTTCTTGTTTTAAATGTTGATTGACCTTATAGTTATTTTTATATGGCCTTTATTTTATACTTATTGAGGACTAATGTCCTTTTTTTTAAATGTATTTAATTTATATATAATTGTGAAATATTTCTTATATTAAAAAAGGGGTAAAATATTTAGATTTTTGTGTACTTATTAAATCTTCACGCTAACAACGAAGCAAAAGTATTAATTTTAATTTGCAATTTATATTTTATTATCATTAAGTATATTTAAAATATAAACCTTGACTGTAGCATCAGCATTATACCTATTATGTTGTTTATACTATTTTGTAGGTCAATAACGTTATAATGATTTTTGATGCTATTTAACACCCGTTTAAAACAAGTTTTGGTGTCTTGTCTCATATATGTTTTTATCAAAACACGTATAATAAAATCATCAAGCTAATTTAATAAACTTGTTTATTAATTATTATCTATTTAAAATAACAATAACTATCATACACAAGCGATCTATTTTCTTAAGTGATTGTAAGGTCAGTGCATTCCATTGATATGCTTCACAGCTGATTTTTTTAAACAATTTTGCTAGTATATTTTATTACATAAGGAAAACTACAAAACTTTATTAATATTAATAAGGATACTACCTCACTTGAACGTTTGATGCAAATAAATTGTAACCTTTGTAATTACTTAACAATTCCGAAGAACTCTTATAATTATATTTAACTGTTCAGTAATGTAGATAAATTCTAGAGAGTTCGGTCGCTTTACAATATATTGTGAGGGTAATTGTTAAATTAATTAAACCGAACCGTGAAGCGTAGATAAAGAATTATAATATTAATGAACTTGTAACTTATTTTGCTTTGTGTTAAAGTGTGTGTGATAGATATTTCTTGTTTTACATTCATATGTTAAATATTTTATCGTTATATTTATTCAGAGGAACCACTGACAGGATATTAGATAAAAGAATTTACCTAACACTTCTCCACATCTCATTCCACCTTGCATAATCCACGTTATTTCGTGTTGACAACAGATGTGAAAACGCCAGACATACTAGCGTTGTAACACGTCACGTACACTGCACACATATTATTCCATTCCAGTTATCACTATATATATACAAACACTGATATACAAATTAATATATTATATATACGAAACTTAATATACAATTTTTCACTTATAAAACGATTCCTCGCGCGATGATAATACAAAACGCTGTCACTACGACCGAGTCGAGCACTGGAAAGGAATAAATGGCGGCGGTCTGAGTTGCGCGGTTCGTTGTCTCCTTCTCGCTTTTGTGGGGATTATGTTGTCGTCTTTTTCTGGCGGTCAGCTGGGGGGCGAGCGCCGCCGAGGGAAACCGAGCGATGGCGAAAGTCGTCGGAAGCGTCGTGTCCGCTACGCCAGTATATAGTGTCGGTCTCGTTCATTCTCATTTCGTTAGATTTTCTTATTTTTGATCGGAAAGCGAACAAAATTTTATTATTTATAGATATTATTATTTTTGGGATTCCCTTGCTTTTTTTGGGTTAATGTAGATTATATTATATTTTTGGAGTTCCTAATTTGTTTCCCTTCTTTAAAATTTTATTTACTTACTGTCACAAAAATTTTGATTAGTGTTAAAAACTTGTAAATAGCCACAATAATAAATTATAGCTTTAAGTTAAAGTAAAATATGTTCTTGCTTTTAACACTGATTTTCATCTTTTTGAATAATATTATATTTTTAATAGTAAAGTAGATGATTAAATAAATTATAAGGTCGATCCACATTGAAAGAAAATAATTAATAATTAATATTGTATGTATATTCTATGGAGTCAGGTATTCTATTGAAAGCATATATATAAATTTCAATAAAACTTCTATAATTAATATAACATTGTTATTTTATTGAAAGTGAAATATAGTATAGAATTGATAGTTTTCTTTTAAGATCTAAAGCAAAGTATCATTTAAAGAAATATTATATCCATATTAATAAAAACTTATGTTTCTTAATTATTACATACTACAACATAAAAACTTTCTAACTTTAACTTAAGAAAGTTTTCTATGAGATATTTAATAGTTTTGGCAAAAATATGATGAGGATTATTTGTATGAATTATGATAGAGCATCAAGCATGTATGATAGATTAGCTGAATGTTTTCGATCTCTTATCCTTGACATAGTTTGTATAGTACAAACTCTAATATTCATACCTATCCAGCTATAATGTTTTTTTCCGATTAATAATCTTAGTCTATACTGTTAGTCATAGAACTGTTTCCATTATATCTATGGTAATTATAGTTTTTAATTCTAGAAATTTCTATCGTGGCGCAGTTGGACAGGCGTATAAATATTAAACACAAGGGTTGTGAATTCATAATCTAATCAAGGGACTGGTACTATGTATTGTGTTATTATTAATAGGTACAGAAAATTTACTCTAAAATAATAACGGCGTAGGGTTTCGCCAACAGACACTTTATACGGAAATGTGGAAAATATAAAACGAAATCATAGATGTATAAAGTTGAAAGGAATGAAGTGTTAAGTGATTTACAAATGAATAAAACGAACAATAATAATATGAACGTTCAATTTGGACACTTTCCAAGCCGCTGTAGGGATAAGGGTGTAATACCGATACGACATTTGACACAAACATTGCTATTTCCGCCCCCAGACTTCGCCTACGCGTTCCTATTTTTAATTTGCTTGTATTATATTATAAATGAAACGATAAATTTTATAGATAAGCATAAACATTTTTGTTCTTAATGTATCTTAAAAGATTTTTCAATTATAGTGAGGAAATATTGAGACCGTCATGG
>DWAL01000361.1:0-11707 GCA_018230405.1 Heliconius hortense
GTAAATATTTCATCTCCTCGAGTGGGGATCGAACCCACAACCAGTCGATTTTACACTCACACCCTGTGCCACTGCGCCACGACTGGCCTCAATTTAATTATTTAATATACTATATCCGCTTATATATATATAAAAAGTTACTTTTCACCAAAACAAATAGAAAACCAAAATATTAAACAAAGATAGAATAATAACATAAATAGAAAAGTTAGCAGTGCGAAAAAAGATCACCAAAAGATCAAGTCACCTGAGTGTATCCATCTTTATTAGAAACCGGCCGCCAGCTCTCTCCATCATCAGAATACTGTATCATATATTCCGTTACAAATTCTTCCGTTGCAAAGCGTCCCCTAGTAGCTATACCACGGAGTTCCTTACGTTTTCCAAGGTTTATCGTCAAATGTTGGTAGTAGGAACTCTCTTTGGCCGTCCAAGCGGATGTGCCTTCACCAATTAGTTAGTTAGTGCTTTGTTAGTTATGTGAGAGATGTCTTAGCTGGACATTATTAATAATATAACTGGATATTGTTTTTTTTTTTCATCTTCACGCAGTATCCCGCATAAGAGTAAGTATAAGGGAACCCAGTGTTTATTACCCACTTTCGCCCAAATTATCGAGTCATCAATCAAATTATCGATACATATCAACAGCGTGTTGAGTGGCGGAAGTCAACGCTGCGCTTTGTCTTGTTACCAAAGTGAAGAAATGAACTTAAATCATTCAGCGTGTCGCGTTTACAGTTACAGAATGTAACGCTGCGCCACGACGACCTCTGACTGAGAGGTAATAACATAATATATAAGATTTTACTAAAGCATAAGGTCCTATTGTACGATAATTTTGGAATGTAACTGAAATAACATTCTAAATAACAATAAATATGAAAAGTTACATTTGTAAGGGCATTCGAATAATTTAGCTGTGTAAAGTAGGCGCTATACACATAAAAGGGGTGTCTCAAGGTCACAACCAGGGTTACGGTATTGATGACGCAAGCAAAATTCGACTTACGAAATTACAGTGAAAATGCTTTTCATGTCCAGCTAAGATATAAATAAAGAGATTGATACAGATAGAGATAGTTAAATAATGAAGAAATAAAAATATTTCATACAGAAATATATCTATAAAGAAAAAAAATACAAAAAATAAACTAATCTAAAAACCTGTGCCAGTGCAAAACAAGCATCTAACTATAATGGCATGCCAATAGTAATTTTAGTCATAGGACCCATAATTATGTTAAATAGAACCCATATCTATATATATTTACCTTGACTTCACCACCAGATGCCTTATATTGAACATAATCGAGGCCATTGGAGCCATAACTGATGTGGTACTCCTGAACAAACTCTTGAGAATGTGCTCTTCCTTGAGTCGCTACTCGTGTTATATTCTTGACTGTTCCAAGATCTATCACAAGTTGCTGATCGAAATCATTTTCTGACGCCGTCCACGCGTTTGTACCTTACGTTTAAAATACTACTTTTGTAAGTGTAAATTTTCTTCTTGTTAGTAGTTTTAGTTAGTAATTGTTTCCAGTTAGTTAAATAAAGTCCATGTAATTTTTGTACTCTTCCTATTTTTATTTCCCAAACCTACCATTACTAGATAACACATATTTTAACATAGAACAGTAAAATATACACAATAAGTAATATTTCAAATAAAACAATCCTTAACTAAAATTTAAAATTAATCAAAATCGTCTCTTAAGACAAAAAGAATAATAACCATATTATAAATCATATTGTTTAAAATTTTACAAACAATATCAAATTAAGACTAACATAACTTTTCCTCTTTTTTAAGAAAATTATTCACAAAATCACTATCTGGGTGAACCCTTGGCTTAGCTTCTTTCACAACATCATCAAATGTTAAAAAATCATATGCAACCGGTGGTATCTCTTCCTCTTTATCAAATTGCATTGCCACTGCTACAGTATGCTTCTTGTCTAACAAAGTTTCTTCAAACACCCAGTCTTCTTTAAGTTCATTTTTAATGTATAGCTTTGTATCTGTAAGTAATTTTCCAAGTTCTAACTCAGATTTGATTGAAAAGCTTATATCTATTAATGGTATTGTTATTCCTATACCAATATTCTTCACATAACTCTCTTTTAAGCACCACATTCTATAGAAACTAGTGATTTGCTCCAATTCTGTTGGGTAGCTTTTGATTTTTATCCATTCATGAGTGGAAAATTGTCTTTTCATCAATCGAAAGAACTCTGGTATATTCTTATTGGCTGGAGGCTCTATTTTCATAATGTCAATACCAATGTTTTTTCTACTATTACCAGCAAACACTACATAATCACCCTGATGAGACACATTGAAATTAACAAATTTGTCGCCAACATTTAATAAATATGGCTTACCAAGACCATCTCGACCTAAACAAACATCCTCATAAGCTATAGAACTTGAAATATGAGCAAATTTTCTTAATATTAATCTTCCAATTAAAGTTGATTTTGCATCTTCTTGGAAAACATATTTTGAGATTCTCAGTTTTTCCTCTGTTTGTATGTAGCTTGATGCAGCTAATAACTGGCTAAATGTAGGTTTCCATGCTTTAACATTAAAAGCCCATCTTACATTTAAGTTCTCCATATTTTATTTTCATAAGTTTCTACTACTCTTCAAAGTCAATTTAGCTATTATTGTTGGTTAATTTGTATTAATTTTGAAGTTGACCTGTTGAGAATGAATCCTAATTCAAGGTCCCTTAATAATATTTTAGTTAAAATTTATCACACTTAAAATAGCGATAAAATTTTTTTTTAAAATAATAACACATTCACATAAAAAAACATGCATGTATATAACAAATAAAACCAATTTAACACTATACAATGAACTACAGCAACCGAAAAGAAAACAGCATTAAAAAATCAATTACTTCAAGCAAAATTATAAAATGCAAATTACTTATAAGAAAATATGACTATCTGAAAATTTAAACTAAACAAATAAGGAACAATTTATATCAGTGAACTTAATTTTTCGTGATTACCCAAATAAAAAAGCGTGTCTTACCATACAACTTAGCATTGTCTGGTCCTCTTTCCCTCAAACTAGAAGTTGCAGTAAGTTTAGCACCGTCTACAAGAGGCTCGTTACATTCGTAGTCGTAATAATATTTTGCTGAATCTAAAAATCATTCATTATTTCAATATATTGAAATTTATCAAAGCATTAAATATTTATAAGCAATGCAGTCTAAAATTCAAAGTTTCAGTTGATCGTAACGTTGTTTAATGTTTACGGAAGTTTCAAAATGCTAATATAACTTACCTGCATTAATATTCGTCGTGCTACACAAAAGTAACAAAATATAATAGAACATCGAACGGCTCATCATAATTTCATACTTGTTTCTTTCAGATAATATAATATAAACTAAGTCAGTCAAGAAATCAAATAAAACTGTTTGATCATTACGATCGGCGTTGTCAAACTCGTCACGCCGGACAACACCCCAAATGCGTTTTCTTTACCATTGGAAACGAGGAACTTGATACAAAACCCATCTGATTGGTCAAAAATATGGAAGATTTTTTGAAGTATAAAACAAAGCTCTCTTTTTTTCGTTCAAAAACATTTTCGAATTCTTTTTGTAACTAAACAGTGTAAAACTATTATTATTATATTGTATTTCTATATATTTTTTTAAAATTAAATTTCAAGTAACAAACAATATATGTTCTTATTTCTTATTAAAGTCTAATAAGATTCATCGTCCATTGTATAAGTTTGTTTTGTAATGTGTTGCTCTTCTACCCTAGCAAGTGGCAACACTTAAATGCAATTTTCATTGACGATTTACATTACAGAATCAATTCTTAAACTTTTTCTTTTCATAATTTAACAAAGTTAGAATTACGTGTGTTGAAAATTTGTTTATTTAATATTTTCGTTAAATCTGTAAAGCTCAAATTAAAAGTGCACATTTTAATATTCCTCACCTGTGCCCTTATACATTTACCGCAGCCTGTAACTTTCCCGTTACCTGCATTAAAATCAATATTTTATTTGTGCCGTGCCACGTTCTTGCGGCAATTTATTTTTATATTCTTAAAGGGATGTAATTTATTTTTCGAGACATCTTTCATTTAAAGGTGAGTGTTCAAACATCTTATGACTCATAATTATTCAAATGATCTCAGATTTGCACCAAAAGTTGGAGACTATACCGGAGTATATACAGTACAAAGTATTCAATTATCTATGTTTATAGAATTAAGGTTCTATTTACATCCAGTTCTTTTTACAGTAGTCCATACTTTAAATAAATTTCTAAAACATTACCTTTAATGTAAATGTTTTGTAACAGAAATGCTTTTAATCTTAAAATAATTTTATCACAAACCAAAAAAAATTCATTCAACTATTTATTGTCAATTCGTTATTATATTGATATAGTATGTAATAGGTATAGCCTTGTATTGGTATTGTATATATGTATAAAATTACTTATTTATCATTATTTCATTGTTTATCATTCTTTAAACGTTGAACATAATATGCTACAACTTATTTTCCATATAGTTTTTTAATTTAATATATTTTTTTGCTTAGTAATTTTTTTTATTATAATATACATAATTACAGTCCTATATTCAAATATACAATATATAAAAATTTTTTAGAAGCAGTCATGTCTAGCATGTCAGATCGTAAAGCTGAGCTGGAGCGTAAGAAGGCCAAACTCCAAGCTCTGAGAGAGGAAAAGGATCGCCGTCGCAGGGAAAAAGAACAGAAAGATGCAGAGGAAGCACTGGTATGTTTAAATATGAGAGAATTTAGGAACACTTAATACGGTGATGCTCTTAAGTTTAATAATACTGCTTATTGTTTATTATAAAATATTTTAATTGAATTAATTTCACATAGTTTGGTATTTATAATTATTATTCTTTTCACATCATATCTTTACTATATGATGTGATAAATGATTGTTTTGATATATTACAGTGGAGAAAATATATACCTTTACTAGATAACATAGTTTTGTTTTAAATTATTATACACTTAAATATATATAATATATTTTCAGCAAAGAGCAAGCACAGCCTCAAGTCTCGACAGCCGCAGGGACTTAGATGAGATGCTGTCATCTCTAGGAGTGGCTCCAGTTAAAGATGTTCTGTCGTCTTTATCCTCAATGACATCTTTGACGCCACCGCAGACAGCATCACCTGATGCCAGCCTGCCACATACTGATAAATCTAGCTTACCTCCACATGGGTATATATATTTCTTTTTCTCTGGATTTGGCCTCTATAGAGTAAATGTATATTTACTATGTAGCCTTTGTAGTTTTGGATTTGAATTATAGACAATTCTGTCTCACTGGTAAGAAGACAAAGCGCACAGAAGACAATTTGTCATAATTAGAGTTATTCACAGGCAGCACAGTGTCTTAAGACACGTAGGGGGTACAGGTTAGTGCCTACCTCGATATTTGTAATACACAGTTAAAAAAAATACCTCATAAAACATGTTAGATATACAGAACATTGTATGTTATGTTTCTCTATTCTCCTCTTTTTGCCCTAATTTGTTACATTATTGTTGAATGGTGGAATACAATGCTATGATTTATAATAGCAATATTTACTTTGAAAATAATTTTAAAGTAAAAATGCTTACTAGTAAGTTTTAAAATTAAAATTAAAATATTAGTAAGTTTTAATTTTTCTTAATTTAGGAACTTGATAAAAATGTATTTGTTGTTAACAACAAATATAGATTGTAACAAACATAAAACAATTTCCACATTGGTAATTTACAAAATATGGCTTAAATGGCTAGAGCTTAGATGGTTCGATAACACCAGAGATCTTATCTTATCTAGTTTATTTATAGTCATGTATATTTTTTCAATATATTATTTTTCTCATATTTCTATTAAATTTATTAACTTAACACTAAAATTTAATAAAAATTGCTTTCCAGAGGTGTAAAGAAGCCCCCACAGTTGCAAGTAGTGTCCGTACAGTCCACTGACATACCACCAAAGGAAAACGTCACATATGCAAAACAAACTCAAACAACAACATCTGGCGTAACTGAATTGCGTGATGGTAAGCTTTTTTTTATTTTTATTATTAACTAATTTGATATGCATTTGGTTTTAAGATGTCATCAATTTGTAAAATGTTAATTTAAAAAGTTTCTTGTGCTAATAATAAACAAAATTTAATTTTTTACTAATTTGCACTTGGATTTTGTGAATTTTGTCAGTTTCATAACTATTATTTTTAAATATTAACTGTTAATAATGGGATTTCTTTTAGATATATGTTCATATGTTTTAACATATGTTTGTCGTAAGATTCAATAAAAAAAAATACATGTGTGTTATAATGTGACATAATATCTGCCCTTTAATGTCAAATTTTATTTGACAACAAAGTCGGCATTCAAATTCTCAAATACTAGATATTGCTACAATTTATATTTTGCATAAGATACTTAATTTTTGTCTTAAAAATTTAATATATCATTAATTTAGTGCAACAATGACGTATTTGCACTATTGAAATATAGGGTTGTCTTTTCCCATACAGTGACATATATAACTTGTTTTTTTTTATACCAATTGCAAATACATATGACGTTGTTGTGCAAAATTATCAATATATAATCTAGTTATTTGGGAGTTTGTGTCAATTTATTAATATATTAATTAATTATTAAACTGTGATGTCTGGGTGATGGTTTTAACAAGGTCATTTGCAAATATTTTTTATTATTTATTTTAATATAATTCATTATTTACTTAGCTAACAATGCCATTAATAATGCATAAATTTCATACTTACATTTGAGTTATTGCTTAAGTTTGTTTTTTCTTTTTTTTAATTGTAGAGTACATATTTGCAAATAGACCGCACATGTGATAACCAACGACATCTGTAGTTACGAAACAGTATTTACTTTTCTCGCATCATTTTTGTTGTGGCCTAATTGGTAGTCAGAATTTGTTTTATGTCTGAATTGTCATTTAGTTTTCATTTAAATAAGTAGTAATATATTAAAAAAAAAAAACATTTTGACTAGATAATAGTAACTTGAAGAGTATTTTTTTATATCTTATTTTTAAACAATGCTATATGATATATATTTTTAAAATATAGTATTAATTAGTATTCATTAATAATTTTAGTGATACTATTATTGATTTATAAATTCGGACTACATATGCTACTTGGACTTAATTCGGTCTAAAACTACATTTCACGCAAAATTTTATTTTTAATAGCTTTTTAAATAACCTACTTTTGTGGGTTGTATATGGAACTAGAATTTGTCACAATTTGGGATTAATCATTAAAACTAGCCATCTCAAAGTCCATAATGCTTAACAGTAAAGAAAAAAAACATTTATACTTATGATATGGTTTGCTTTATACATATGCTATGATATTTTTTATTAAAAAAATGTAGTAATGAGATAATACAAGAGATTATTCAAAAACTGGTAAGTCCCCTTTTTTATTTACCACACTACCTGAGGTCACTTAGATTGAGTTATGTGTCATACACGAGTATTAGTTATTTTTATTTGTAAAGACCGACAACGCACCTGTAGCTCTGGTGTCACACGGTCAGGTGACCCGTACGCCTGTTTGCATTATCTTTTTGCATAAAAAAAGAGTACTCAAATATTTACTGTACTATAATATATATAATAGATTTTTGTTATGAAATCCCATACTGTGACTCAATTCACTTAAAATAAATTAAAAAATAAACATATATAAATAAAAAAGGAAAAAGCAAAAGTAAATACTGTATTGAGTTAGGTGCAATGTTTGTGTTTGTGCTACCATATAAAGGCTGCTCTTCCAATGCATCACCGCTTGCAGGATACATGGAGGACTGGTGGCGGCCGCGGAAAGGTAAATATTCAATAACTTATTAACATTATATAACATTTTTGAAGTGTTATTCCACATTAAGCATCAAACAATATATTTTTAGAAAACGTATAAGAAATAGACCGTAGTGGGACTCGAACCCGCACCTCTTGGACACCGTTCAAGAAGAAAGAAAAGAAAAAAGAAAGAAAGAAGAAAATTTTACGTTTTCATTTTAATTTTATACATTTTCTAAAAATATTATTAACACTACTTACTTACTTACTTACTTACGGTTTGGATAGTTTGTAATCACGGTAATCATTTTGTTACCATCGTGGTAATCATTGGGATTGTTTGATTACAATTTTAGTAATCATAGTAATCAATTGGTTACCACGCTGATAATTTATTTTGTGTTGTAATGTACGATTTAAAGTTTATTATTATTATTATTTTACGTAACAAATTCATGTGGGGTTCAATTAATCAATTCATTTTTTTTTAAATCATCTTTTGGAATGACAAATGAGGAGTTAGTGATCAATTGTTTCAGAATTTTAATTCAACATTAAAAAATATATTATTATTCGTAGCACTTAATAACTATACAATAGTATTAATAGATTTTTTTTATTGTTGCAACACAACAACATAAAATTCCCTGACTTCTCAATTGTAAAATTTTAAACCTTTCCTTTGGAATTACAGACAAAATATACATATTTTGTATGTGGCTATTTAATAACTGGAATCATTTATCTTTGGTGCATGGTATACGTGACACATCTTTTTTTTTTTTTTAAATTTATAATAACTATAATAAAATGAAGAACATAAAATATTTTCACATACGCATGGTGGAATTTTGACCACATAGGCATGCTTTTAATAACTACACACGCACTTAACATCATTTTATAATTTTAAATATGTAAACATTATTTTACATTTCGTTTATTATTGAAATGATTTCAAATATCAACTGAAACTTTTGTCACATGAAAAGATACTGTTATCAATTACTAAAATTTATATTTTTTTGTCCTTATTGAAGTTCTTTAAAATTTTATTACATATTAGTGATGTAAAGTTTCAGAAGTCCAAATGTAAGCAAACAATTATTTTATTATTATTTATTACGGACAACATGTTTATTTGAACTGACAGATGATTTGAATTTTTTGTCCTAATATAGCGCACGCAACTGACTACTACGGTAAGTCATTATTCCTCCTGATCGCTTTCTATCGTTCTAACATTCCTCCCTCTTTACTTTCCGCCAATAACTTGGTGTCGGTTATATATGTATATTAGGTCCATTATATCTGTACATATAGAGTATCTCCTCTTTGTCACGCTTCTAGAAGTTTCTACTAACATGTCATAGACGCGGTTTAGCCAGATTGCTCGATAATCACCCATTTCATTTTAAAATCTCCTTCAGAATGTTTTTTCTTATCTAGAAATCTGGTACATTCTCTACGACTAGGGGTCAAGCAACGCTCGGGACTAATGCATCGCCGTATGATGTGGTTATACATTCCATTACCAAAAAATACTATCTTATTAAAATGTGGCCTTCCAGAGTTCTCCACGTGGCCTCCGAGCCACTATTGAGGTCGCAAATATTATATAAGCACATAAAAATATAAAAAAAAATAATTATTCATTGTAATATGTGTATATTGATTATGGTGTTGGTATGGGGATCGCCATATCATCTCACGCCCACTTACCCTTTCGATTCGACTAACAAACACTGCACAGGTCCATAACACTACGGACCCATTTCATTCAACTATACGACTGGTTCATCGGCCTTAGTCTAAATTGGATGTGGTCCTGCAATATTGTGGTAAAACGTTCACAGTAACAGCCTAATAACATACGTTATGCAAGCGATACCCATTAATGTGCCTTTTGTTTACGTAGATGTTCCCTTTTGTGGGGCGATGTCCAAATTTTTATTTTTTTTCAAATCGTAACAGACAGAAAATCTTATACAACCATTAGGAAACAGTCTTACAGTTAAATCAAATGGAGTCACGAATCATGCTGTAAATTATGAATAGTTTCGCTGTTATATGTATAGTTTGAATTTTGTAATTTTATATGGTCGAAAGATACTGACATTATTTTTGTTTTCCTCCCTTTTTCAAGACGAGTACAATCTAAACCCGGGTTTAGAGTGGGAGGACGAGTTCACAGGTAGGTTTCAACTCCGAATCATAAGACATCGACTAAACTTGCCCTTGGTAGAGCCTGTGCCCTGTCACTAAGCATGCAAGCTCCTTATCTATTTCTTCATATATGTAACGCTATTTATCAATATATAGACGCTAACAATACCATTTAACATCACACATCAGATTCATACGTGATTTGTGGAATTATACAGAGTGTTCGCTGTTGCCTCGATTATATACTTCTGTATAAGTTCACTTATCGAAACAACTTGATGTTATACACAGTAGTTTTTTTTTTTGAATATTTTATATTTAATTATATTATTTATATGTATATGAAAGCTAAATATTATTACGTGGCCTTATATTATTATTATTTGTTTTTATTAAATATTTTGCATGTGACAGAAAATTATCGTGTGTATGCATGACTTAAAGTCATTGGTATCATTTAGATTGTATTTCGTATATATTTTATATAAATTTACTCTCTAGTGGAGAGCTCGGGAAGATTTTTTTTGCATACTTTTATTGATTAGAGCTTTCTGTCACTCACGATTAAACGCTTAGTTACTTCTAGTGTGTGTCCAATTTGCTGCACATTGTGCGATCTTCAATTATCTAAGATGGATTGAGAACGCAACATGGTGTCCTAATGACAGTCTCTACAAATAAACAGATAATATATATTGAGAATCATGATTATAGTTACAGTATAAGGTTTCACGATTCACACTATGGTGCCGGTCACGGTTTGTATTTTGCCCAATCTCATATTCCTTTATGTAAAGTATTCTTGTATGCGATAGTGTGAATTTTCTTATTGTTTCTCATATAAGAATATTTTTAAAAGAATGAAATCGAACCGAGAACGAACCATGACCGACGCAATTGAAATCTATTGGAGCACTAGTATGAATCCTCCGTAATATGTTAAAGTTGCAATTTAGAGACGACTTTCAGTATTAACGCTTTACCACTTATTGAAATGCAAACTTTAAAAAAAAACAAAAACAAAATATGACAAAGATATTTAATATATATACTCTTTTACCTATAATGTACATTTTCTTTTAAAATATTTTAGTTACTTGATGAAATTACAGGCATGAAATATTAAAGAATAAGATGTGTTAAATACTGTACTGTAACTATAATATTTGTTAACACGATTCCCAAATGTCGATTTCAATATAAGATTCCTCACAAACAGTATAAGATTCCAATTTCCTAAGCTTGATGAGCTTACAAAGGACTTAATTTATGAGTAATACAGTGCAACCTCGATTTAACGATACTGAAGGGAATCAGAAATTTACTCGTTATATTAAGTAATGTGTTATAATGAGGTTCGTTATACAGAGGTTAGGATGGTCTACGACTCGTTTTAACAAGATTTAAAAAAAATATTGATCCTACCTTTTTCGTTTATCAGCCATTGCAAACTTTAAAACAACAGTGTCAAACAGTAGTGTTTATATTACTGAAGCCACACAGTAATAACTGTCTTAAGAAAGATTTAACAAGTCTGAACCTGTCGACACATGTATTTAATATGAAATTGAATTTAGTAAACTCGGTATACAGGGTGGAAGTGTCAGCGCTCCTTTTACGGAAACAGCATATAGGGTAAAATATTT
>DWAL01000362.1:0-11695 GCA_018230405.1 Heliconius hortense
TCTACTGCTATCTACTAATATGTAAAATGAGTGTAAAAAATACTGAATATTATAAATACTATAACATAATAAGAGTATACTTTTTAAATGCACAAAATTCTTTAAAAAGGTATATAAAGGATAAATATGACAAAAATAAAAAAACATTAGTGTCATCTATAAGGAATAAATTGAACTACAGTAATAATTTAAAAAAAAAAGAAAAACTAACACCATCTAGTAATGTACACGTAAAATAATGATGAATGCAATTTTAAATAGACAGCGCTTCTTATTAAACAAATATATTTTCATCTTTATTAATATACATATTGTATATTGCTTGTTTTTTGCATGTCAAATAAATATTTTATTTTTATAATATTTTGTAATGTATTTAGGTGTCAATTGTCAATAATTTTGAATGTTTACACATTTATAGTGAAAATATTATATTTTTTAATATGGCTTCATGTTGTCTTAATTAATATATACTTTGACTAACTAAACAATACGTTCACATATTGTTACACGCTTCGTTACCGTTTCTTAATATCATTAAAATATTGTTATACTCATATTGTAAAGAACAGGTTTGTAATGAATTTATAATTTTTTATTTAATTATGTCATACTATTTTGTATAATTACTATATTTTATTAAACATCTCATTATAATTATAATATTATATAAATATACAAATCATTAAAATTCTTAGCAATTTGTATAAAAATATTAAACAGCGAATATAATAAATTTATTTATTTTTCGTTTTCGAAATACAAACTACTTTTTTTTATATACTTATTATTTCAATATAATTGAAAGCAAATTTGTATTGCATAGATATATTTCTACCTTAAGTACTGAATATAATACACAAAAGCTCTTTTATGCTCAGATAAAGGAAATATAAAAGAATATATAATATCTTTGTCTACATAATCACTGTAAGGACCATTTTAATACTTTCATAAAGAAAACAAAATGAGTACAAAACCACTTTATTGTAATGGCAACATTCCAAATAAGTTTTTTAAGGAGAAGGAGTATTAAATTAAACAAAGACTGTAATCGCTACAAAATTTACTATTACTAAGAAGAAAAGGATTTTGTCCTTAATAATCCTACATTGTATTACAATTAGCTTTGTTAATACTTTGCTTATTATTTTTATTTATTGATTACAGTTTTTTTTATAATTTATAATCAATATTTTACAATTATCACAATCCTTATTTTTTTTTTTATCACTTTTACTTGTAACTTATTTGCAATTAACACACAAGGGATAAAATAAAAGATAAAAAAAATCGAGTAAATCTTGCTTTATTGGGTACGAGGAACCATCTGGTCAACATAAGCTACATTGGACATTCTGTTACAATATATTTACAATATCAGAATAATATATCATAGTTCATATCTAATCACAATAATTACGAAGACCTCAAAACGTCTATACACATACGTAGCCTTGTATAAAATACTAGTCTAAATCATCCGCTGGGCTTCTCTTTACTTGACTCGTTCCAGCGTTCTCTATATATTATATTCATATTGAATGTATGAATTACACTCCCAGCCACTTTGTTCGAATATTCGATAAACGGTGAAGCGTGTTTAAATACAGCATTAACTTAACCATCTCTCAAATGCCTTCATACTCTATGTACATTCCGCCTCACGATTCTATTACAACTTGTACTATATACAAACAATTTTAATCATTAAAAAAATACGATGTTAAATTGCTATAAACTCTATTATTTATAAGTATAGTTATAGGGTTGGAATAAAAATAGTTTTTTTTTTTAGTTTCAGCGTGCAAAATTCACTAAAGCCAGCGGTAACGAGGCTACACCCTCGCAACGACTATATCTAAACGATTTAACTAACATCGAATAGTAAATATATTGTTTTTTTTTAAATATTAATTGTATTAATAAAAATATAACTAAAGGAAATCCCACACATTCAACACTAGACAGATCATAAATTGGGAAAGGGCGAGGGACACGTGTAATTTATATGAAAAAATACTGAACAAAATCATAGTCTCACCGACAGAAACTGCAGTTCCGTATGGGTTAGTTGGCGAGATTTAATCTCAAGTACATTTTAGTTATAATTATTATAATATGTCGCATTATTTAAACTTATCACACTAGGTTACAATTTCGTTTATATACTAGTGACAGATATGGTTCAAAAACGTTTATCTTTCATTACATATTACATGGGAGGCGATGCTCAGCGGCAAGACAGTTTGACTGTCCACACGTTGCCACTTTGATGATGAAGGGTCTTACAAATGTCTACAATAGGTCAAACCAACCAAAGCCTCTAATTGTCTATTGTATCGCTAAGAATTTTCATTGTAGCTCTCTAACTCCACGCGCCTCCTCTGCGCAGGCGCTCCTCGCGCAATCAAACTACCACACATCCAACAATTGCAGAATGACTTCACAAAATACAACAATGTCATTATAAAACTCGATAAATAACTTAAATTACGACATCTACTAAAATAATGAAAAATAAATTAACAGTCATCGTTCATCGCGTAGAGTTACTCCAGTATGTAGTAGTATTATATTATAATAACACGCGACTTACGAGATACTTAAATGGAATAACTGAATAAAATATAGTCAATGCACGGATACACTATCGGGCTCGTCGTCGAGACGCGTAGCATAAGCATGGCAGTTAGCACGAAATTCTGCACCCTAAATATTAAATAACGAAAAATATATCTATAGATCCAAGCATAGTAGTTTTTCGCGACGGCTCCTGCGCGACTGTCGCGGACGACACTACGGCACTGCGACACTGTGACACTACGATAGTGCAGGGTCGCGGACACTTTGGGACACTCGTGGTCGTCTCTCCCGTGAACGTACGATTTAACATAGCACAGCCATAACTCCTCCCGAGTCCCTCCTGGGGGGCGGGGGCCTACGACACCGGAGGCTGCGGGCCCTGCGGCTGCGGCGGCTTTGCGCCGGCGGCCGGTAGCTGCGCCAGTGTATCCTGGCTGGCGTGCGCGCGCAGGTAGCTGTTCTCTACCTCAAGCTGGTTGATCCTCTCCATTAGTTCAGCGATACGCTCCTTCAGTACTTCCACCTCCTCGCGCACCGCGAACATCAAGTGGCTCTTAACCAGATCCTGAAACAATACAAATATTTCAAAACATGTACTAGTTATTCATATCAATACAAGTAACGATAATTTTTTTTATGATAACAATATCAAAGAACTGAATTAAAATCAATAATACGCAAAATGCTTTAAAAGAAATAAAATTTTAGCGTAGTTCAAAATAATACTTAAAAATTAAATAATAAAAACGCTTGAAACCGTTAAAAAACAACGAATACATTAAGTACGACATCCGCGCTCACTCGAATTAATGTAATTCAACAACACCGCCGGTACGTTTCACGATAAGTAACAGCCGACACGTTGATTTTGACCCAAATAAATACGACGCATTTAATCGATTTACAAAAAAAACCAACATACTTTTGTATCAGGCACGACCACGTAACAGGGTTCCTTTTGTCCCCTCTGCCTGATTTCATAGAGACATCCATCGCGGGGTTTGATAACGTCGATCATGTTTGAGCGTTGTTGGACAACTGAATGCGCGCTATGCACTATCGGGTACCGGCGACGGCTGGTAGAGTGCGACTAAGTAGAGTCCGTGGTGGCACTGCGAGTTGCGAGTGGCGTGATCGCGTGGCGTCCTACCGGGCGACTGATGGTCTGCGCGCGCGCATGCCCTATTTAAAATGGCGGCGAACACGTCATCGCCACGCGAGCCGCGTGTGAACCCTTACACTGTACAGTACACTGCATAGATATCAACTAAGCTCTTGTTTTCGTAATATGTAGAGTTGTTTGCCACAAACAAGCCGTGAAATTTGCATATACTTTACATGCGAAACCTTAAGAACAATAATAATTAAATTAATTATTTATCATCGTTAAGCTCACTGTGCGTAATTTGTAAAACTAGAACATATATGCATATTGTATTTAAACATTAAAATAATATTTATTCAGATTCAGATGACATCAAACATAAAACAATATTTACAAGAAAGATTATATATTAATGAGCCATACATGATTTTTCAGTACGATCTAGTGGACACAAATAATGTTCGACATTTAAATAAGCTGATCAAAGCAAAAACGTATACAGTTTATAGTGTATAACAAATTCTAATATTGAGTTCATATTTGGTACGCTATAATTATAGTTCATGCAAATAATTATTTATATGCCAACCCATGAAGAGAACAAAAGTTACATAATTAATTGTGTTCGAGAACTTGCAGCGCAGTATTAATATAAATGGCCGAGATGCTGACACTAATAAAAGTCGATCAGAATTTATTTTTGCATCATATATGGACAATAACAACTCAGTGCTAAATAAAGATATAGCGGCTATAAATTAAATAATCAGCGGATCAAAATCTAGTAGGCATTAGTAGGCTTTACAACTGAATAAAATTATAATTTTTTTGCAATAACATTTATTACATAGACGTGTTTGTATAAAATAGCACAGCAAGGTAAGAATGCGGACTTCACTCACGAGACAAGATTAACGACACATATTTAGTTTAAATTATATTCGCCATATTGCCATTAACAACAACGAATGCAATTTGAAAAATATGCTATTTATCCATCCGCCTACGTGGAAGTCTGGGTTATCTGACGTATGAGTCAAGGTACACTTTGGTGCTAACACACACATGACACTAAAAGTGGTCTGAGCTAAATTTTCAGTGGCTATTAATAGCGATGATTAAAAATAAACGCAGTGATGAGTTCTTATATTAACGTGGGTAGTTTTGACCTTCAAAAAAGAGGAATGGAACCGTTTGGTGTAACTGAATTAGTCTGGTTCGGGTTGGTTGGCCCACGAGCGTCACATCATTCAAGATTGACGGGCGCCGATAGGGTCATTGAAACTTATGTGACATTAGCAATCAACTGATCACCCGGCGAAATAAACTAAACACATAATGGTAAACCTTGGCGATCACAAAAATCAGAACGTCTAGCAAACTTTGTAAATTAAACACCTTGTTATCATTTGTAAACATTAGCACTTTAATGGGTAAGTAAGATAACAGGGTACAGGAAATATGTTAAGAGGGCAAGATAAGATGAGTGTGATTTTATTGATATAGAAAGAGCACGCCGACAGTTAGGTAGCTGCAGTGTAATGGTAAACGGTGCAATGTCCCCATCGCGAGTGCGGTGAACTTTTTCGCAGTCACGTACAAAAATACAGAACGCGATGATATAATGAACCTAAGGGCATGAGATAAAAACCAGTCCGGTTGCATTGAACGGTGATCGTACGACCAGGAACAATGGACGCAGTAAAGAGATTTGTAAAATTGTTTTAGGAAACCTCAAGTCTTTAAACATTTTACGTTGTGCGACACAAAATTTAAACAAAATTACATATGTAAACGGTGTATTTTTTTACGAATGGAAGTTTTATTACCTTAGTCATGCGATACAAAAATAAATGGTCATGTTAATCAATCGTTTATCAAAGATAAAATAGAAGTAAAGCTACAAAAAAAACAAATAAATATCCGTGTAGATACAATGCATACTGATAACAACGTTGACGTTCACAACGTATTTATATATGAAAGAAAAAAATAACGATTACAGATTCAAATCACGAGTATTCAGAAACAACAGGTTTCACTGGCAGCATAAGTAAACAACTGCGGAGCATTGGTACAATCGGAGAGGCGCCCGTAAACTTCACGCTCGGGTGACATCATCGCCATAATAAGCGGCAATGCTTTACAATCGAATATAAAAATAATACGACGCGGCGTTGGCGTGCTACTAATGACACAATTAATACGCAAATTCTTTTGTTTACAATATTATTGTACTATTGAAACTCTTTGTTTTTAAAAAAAAAGACGAAAGTTCAAATTGTTCATCATCGTTGTTTACTTGTTGGCCTAAATCTATTGAAAATCGAAAACCTCACATTACCTAATAAATCAAATATTTCATATCAAATATATAATTTTAAAATACTACTCATTAAGCAACCATTTTTATATTTACCTACGTAGAAATATTTGGAATTATTCACACGAATAGAAAATTTGCACAACCTATTGTGAGCTCCGTGTTATTTAAAAAACCATATGTTCACAACAGCGCCGTGATAATATCTAGTTATTGTTTTCCGTACGATATTTGTACAGCTGAAAAATTGTGTGTTATGTTGTAGATTATTTATCGAATACAGATAACATATGTATGTACATATATATAAATAAAAGTTACGTAAATTATATTAATTAAATTTGAACATGACCCGGGTCGGCATCTTCGCAGATATTAATTTCCTCATCGTCTTAAATGAATTTAATTTTAATCCAATAAAAAATACAAAGTAAACAAGCGTTGACGTCGCCTGGCTATCTCACGTGATAAGCGTTTTATTTGTCTGTAATATGTAAATGAAAACAAAGTGGGGTCATAATATTAGAGGGCCGCTCTTGATAATTGACCCACAGTGATTACAAGAGATGACAAATCCTACCTATCCTGCTATCTCGAGAAGTATTGACCCGAGTGTTGAAAACATCGTTAAAGGTATTTTATGAAGATACAGAGGTTCGATGGCCTCAAAAACAAGGATGCGAGAATAATAAATAAAGATTAAAACAGATAAATGTATATTTTGAAAGTTAAGATCGGTGTTTACTGTATTTTATTCGAGAGCATGAAAGCATCATCTACTCTTTTCATAATTTAAGCATTTTCGTATATGTATGTTATTCAAGAACTACATACCTTTCTTAACTCGACAATTTTGAAATTATGATTTTAGCAAATTATTAAAAAAAATATTGAGGTCTTAAGTGAGGTAGTGAGGTATTGAGGTCGTTGCAGTCTGGATAATTATTTTCCTCGCTCTTATAAAAAGACAAAGTGAGGCGTTCAGTTAACGTAATGTAGTTTCTTAACAAGAGATTACCTCTGCTAAAAAAAAGTAATGAGAAATATTTATCTCCTAGACTGTCACTTAAATGACAGAACCTAACGCCGCACTTCGTTAAGCAAAATGAGATAACCAAAATAATTTAAATCAAATCTACTTTTCAAATGGGAATCGAATGTCGGACAACCGTAGCATACAGTCGATACTTTAGATTACACAAACAAAGTGTCCTTTTTTGTTGTTTTTGTTAATACAATCATAAAATAATCTTAGCCCATCGTTTTTCTTACTATTTACCATAATTTCTTAATTCATTAAAGAAACCTGTTGTTGTATAATGTAATAATTTGCAAATTTAATTTTAGACTAAACTTCCTGCCCGTGGATATTAAAATTATAATCAATAAAAATATATTTCTTTATTTATTTTCATCAGATTGTATCTGTGAAAGTTGTTTTTATATGTCTATCTGAGTTTTGCAAACATGTTTACAATTCAACAAATAAATTCGTTCAAATGCTGTATCGCGGTACGATACAAGATCTATCATTAATTGGATTCAGTTCAACAATTTGTGTTATTTTCCATTGGATTAATCGTGGAAAATAAACAGCATTAGGCAATGTTGTAGTTGATAATGCTCGTAGTTAAGTCGTTTATCAAAAGTAATAAAGGTTTTTTTGTTTTAAATAATAAGCTATATTAGGTAAAGATAAAAAGATAAAAGTAATTGAAGCAAATTTAAAGACTTACAAAACAACATTGCCAGTGATAAAATCTTTCCTATCACTATACAAATAGAGAAATGAAAGGAAAACATGTTTAATGAACACTTTAGTTTAATCAACTGTGTTAACAACTGCCAAGACTAAGCAGTTTCAAAGCCAAGGAGCTAAGCTTGCAAATTACATTCTCTTTCAATCTTGGCAGTTAGCACGCGACGCCGTGACTTGACCTGTTGTCGTCGCTTAATCTCTATCTCATGCTCCGGTACCAATCGACGGTGTGATCACTTAAGCACGTGTCTCCTACAGCGCAACGGGGCTAGCTTTCCTTCCGTGTCTATTATTAGTCAGGGCGGGTCATGCCGGCATCATGCAAATCACGTAGCTACACTGAGTAAATTACCATACAGCGGGTGTTTAAAGCAAACAAAAATTTTGTACCAGACCGTCTTTTGTATGGCCGTCATTGGTATGCTTAATGAGGGAACGAATTGTGAGAACATCATGTGTATTATTATCAAAGTTATTGTGACCTTCAAAATCTATGTAATATGTATTATCGTAATTAAAACGTTATGTAGGTTAATTTATATAGAAAAACAGTTCCAATATTCAAATAGCTTATTATGCGCGAAATAATATATTCATATAGGTAATCGTATCGAATTTAAGTATTCATGTCAAATTTTTATATAATAATTATTATTTTGAAACAAATTTAAAGAAACCATCAGCTTCATTTCTATTTTGTTATTTAAAATAATATTTATATTGCAAACTTAATGAGACGATAAAGACGTTATGGTAGAAAACAAATAAAATATAGCAATTTACAAAAGCGGTAGACCGTCACAAATCAAAGAAAGAAAAAAACAAAACAGTCGTTTCATCTAATCGTTTACAGTTGTCGGAATTCGGGTCAGTAGTGTGAGCTACAGCTTCCAAACACCAACTGGACGAATCTTGAGTAAACATAACTACGCTGACGTAACACATAGTGGAAGGCGTGAGATCTTGCGAAACATGCCCGGAGTAAAGCACAGAAATTATATGTTGAATACTGTAGTTGAGTATCCATAACACAACGTTTATTGCTAAGTTACTATCGATGGCGTTTCAAGGCGAACTACTCGCGATCGCGTTACTATTTTTGGATCGTCGTCGTGCGATTTAGATAAAAAACAAATATATAACGTTATTTTTTCTAACCTGATAAGCGAGCAGTGTTTGATTATAATATAACTAGTATATAAGAAAAAATATGAGCGCAAAAAATATGGAAATACAATTATTGGGACCTCACAAAACGGATCATTACAAGTAAATATTCATAAGGAATGAAATCTAATGAATATAATAATAATTATATTAGACATGTTAAATTTTAACAGATATTAATATAGATAAAAATAAGATAAGACGTAATAAAACAGAGCCCCAAGAAGTAATAATATTAAAGATACAATTTACTGTAAGCCAAGCGAGTAAACAACAAAGTCGTTTCGTTATTAGAGCAAAAAGAATCAGATGAGCGTGCTGGACATGGAGTGATAAAAATACGACGCGATGTTAGTGGGCATTAGGGCTGGATTGGGGTCAATCGCTTGAGGCCATCTGTGGCAGCTAATTATAGACGATGCTCGTCCACTTCAATAACGCACATCTATGAATCTTCATTGCAATCGCAGAAATATATAAACTATCGTCTGATATCCGAAAATTGTAAAAAAAAAGATATATGTGACGGAAATATTTTTTGATAAACAACAATAATAAATAGAAAAAATACTATGATAAAAAAATATTTTGACAATTGAACAGATTAGATAACTTTAAATGAATCGCGAAAAATAAAGATCTTATTAGATTAGGTAATGTTGATATTAAAAACATAAAAAAGCATTATATCAAGATTAAAAAGATGGTGTCAAAAATCTTGTTTACCTTTCTTTTAATTATTAAATTATTATTGTACATTCCTGAATATAAATTCAATAAAAAACTCATTTATTTTTTTCTATTAACCTTTAAAGTGACGTCATTCATTTACATTGTATTTTCTTACTTTCAATTCAATTGTAACGCAGTGTTTCCTTCTAAACAACTCAGTCTATATAAACACATCAAAATCACATCATTATTTGGACTGTTTAGCTCACCGTATGTACTTCACAAAAGACGACGTCAGGTAACAATTATACTTTGTACCGTCTAATACATGAGTGGTAAATAATAAAGTTTTTTACTTCAGTAAATACTGCTATGATCCGGTATTAAGAAATTAATTTAGCTCTAGTTTCGGCTTGTTACCAAGTGCAGGAACTCAAAAACATGTTACGCGACTGTAATGTTATGAAATAAAATCAGCTCACACCCGGAGATACCTAGTTACATATTATTTACAATTAAACTTGGCTATTTGTTATTTCGCATAGATAAGTATACTATAGCATTAAGTGCATTAGCAGTAATAATTTATGAAAAACAAATATTTTGTACGAGTACATCTGTTATAATTGAACAAAATGTAGGTTATCACATTATAGTATAATAATTAAACAAAAAACTCGAATAGTTTTCGAATAAATAGGCTGACGTTATCTCGAACAAGTGCACACAGTTTCTAAGAATGTGTTTTGAGCTCAACTTCACACGGAACTTGGCGACACACTGACACAGCAGCGTAGGTCTCCTCAGACTTTACCGCCTTGCATTGCATCCCCGGCCAAGTGGCATGAAACGTGATATTAAAACCCAGTTAACATTAATACTATATATTTTTAATGCAACTATAGAACCATTTACGATTTCATTTATTTTTTAAGTAATATCACTCATAATTATTATATTACTAATGGGTTTTTATATTTTATTACAGACAATATTACACAACTTTCTCTAACATTTACTTTTCATTTTAAATTTCTTTCATAGATTGACTGACACTTGTCTTTTAAGATTAAAGTAAAACTTTTACGTTACCTACATAAAATTATATTTATTTTAACATTTATCAATACCAATAAATTTTAACGTAAAGAATATTTTGCGGAATATTTTGTAGGTACTTTCGTCAGTCTGATAATCATTCATAAGGAACTTATACAAGTGTGAGAGTACTGACGTCAATTACCCTAATTGCGCGGATAATTGCAGGCAGTTGACTAAGTGTAAGGTGTGTTGAGAATTGACACGCATACCGATATGCTTTTAAGGCAGCGAACCTTTATATTAATTGTACTACATACGCGCATTTAGTTACATTACATACATAAAGGAAGACATCATTAGCTTAATCCATCTCGAATTTTTTTTATCAACACCTGCTTTTGTATTAAGTAAGAATAAAAAAATATTTGTTACAAATCATAATGAAATATGATTTTAAAATCTCATTTCAGAACTTTCTTAAGGTTATAAAATATTTTGTACGAGTTTGTAAGTAAAAAGGAACCCTTATAAGATCACTTTCTTGTCCGTCTATCTGTCAAGAGCCTCTATTTCAGAAACGCTTGGAGATATCGAGTTGAAATTCAAACCATATACTCAGATCTATGGTCCCATGATTTCCTGAAAAAACATATTTCTACATTTACTCAAAAATAACAAGGTATTTCCGGTTGACCTACAATTATGAAATTTGGCAGCTAACATCTTCAGATAGTATTCAAGAAAAAATCGGAAAACTATATATTTGTGGTTAAATCCTAAAAAACAATAGCCTTAAAAGGGAGGGCAAAATTTGGTATTGAAGCCGCTAGTTCAAGTAGGGTACCAGATGAAAGGGATCTGGTTAAGCTAAGCTTGAATTACTAAAAAGCTCGAGTCGTCCAATTTTAGTACGGAACCCTCGGTGGGCGAGCCCGACTCGCGCTCGTCCGGTTTTTAGATAATAATGATACTCAAATTCAATTTTCATATCTATATATATAAAAGGACATGTACCTGACTGACTAAGGTAAGACGCACGCAC
>DWAL01000363.1:0-11685 GCA_018230405.1 Heliconius hortense
ATTCATCATGTAAGATTTTTTATATTATTAGTCAGTAAGGTATATGTTATAAAATATGTAATAATTAAGAGCATACTGTGATCTATGTATATTAAATGAGTGCTTCAAAATTCTTGTATTTTTAATAACTGACTTCATTAAGAGAATAAGTATTACAGTTTAAACATTTTAACAAGAAAGAAAAACACATTTTGGTAGATTCATAGTTTATTGAGAAAATTGTGTTATCACATAATGATAAACAATAAATTAATTAAATATTAGGATTTTAAATAAAAGGAGGCCATTTTAAATCCTAAAGGACATCCATAGCGACGTTGCGATTAAAACTTAAAATGTACAAACATAAACAATAAAAGTGGCAACACCAGTGTTAAACAGCACATAATATCGTGGCCCATACCAGGCGTGAATAAGTTGATAAGTCGACTTGCATACACATTTTTTAAATAAAATTAGCAATATTGCTGTGATTGCACTACAATTTGAAGTTAGCTGATCTACAGCTTGGCAGCAGCATACGAGACTCGATTTCAGGAATTTTATTTACAGTACAATTGACAAGTCGTGGCCGCCCTGAATGAAGACGTCGACTCTTTGAATTTATGCGCATTATTCACTCGTGAAGAAAATAATCAAAATTATGAAAAATCCTGAATACAAACCTGCACAACTAACATCAGAGCGGCCACGACTCGCCGACGTTACTGTACACTAAAGTACAGTAGAATATGACACTACATGTTTATATATATATATATATTTATATATTCTTCATTTATTCAAGCGCGCCATAGCGCCTGAGCGTAATTCACTTCGTCAATGTCACCTTGTATTGAAAACACATGAAGCAAATCGACCGGTAAAAAAGACATAACTACACACAATTAGAGAATACATGTAAAACGCCTACATGTGTATAAATGACACAAAGTGAAACCGAACTTAACAAGCACAAGCGCCATGCCGGTGTTCTCACTCTCATAAAGTATACGCAAGTCAACTTATCCACTTATCCGAGTCTGGTACAGATAAACACAGGCACAAGTAGTTTAAAGTAGTGGAAGGCCTCGTGCGGACTATCCGTGCTCTATAATTCACTAATCCAAACTATATTTATTGACTAGCAGCACCGTCGACCTCCATCACGTTTCCTTTCGCGCTCGCATCTGTTTGCATCACATCTTCTATTTTCTCTTTATTATCTACTTTATCTTTTTTATCTGTGACGTCGTCATTGTTTACATTTTCGTTTGCTATTGTTTTATCTAAATCTTTTTTTTCGTCTTCTTTCTTTGTCTCTTCTTGTTTCTCTACTTCTTCCTTTTTGTTTTCGTTGGCAACATCCTTCTTATCTTTGCTTTTGTCACGTTTCTTGACAACTTTTTTGGGGCTCTGTTTCTTTTCAGATTTTTCTTCGACCTTTAATTCCGACTGTTCTGAGGTTTTAGGTTCTTCTGGTCGCGTGTCAGCTACCTCTGGGTTTTCTGGTTCTTTTTCCTGTGGCTTTGGTTCATCTTTCTTTACTTCATCGGGCTTTTCTTTCACTTCTCCACTCTGCGCCGGCGCAGGTGGTTCCTGCGCTTGTACTTCTGGTTGCGATTCTACTTTATCTTCTTTGGTTTCTTTCATCTCTACGTCGCCATTTTGAACGCTATTTTGCTCAGCTGCCTCTTTCGCATTATCATTCTGCATTTCGACATCTTGAGGTTGCGTCCCATTCGCCTTATTGCTCTCCGCCTTTGCTTCAAGAACAGCTATACATTTTTGAATACACTTGATAGCCTCCTTCCTAGCCTGTCGAATATTTTCTTTGCCATCTGTTTCAATATTATCTAACTTAATCAAATTTCTGGTTAACATTTCGTCTAGGTAAAGGTATCTTTTGTCATTCTTCGTGCCAGTGAAGTTTTCAACGTCTGTCATTAGGTTGAGGACGTCAGTTTGAATGCTAAGAATCAATGTAATGGGGTCATTGGCCGAAGGCTGAGGAGGAGGCGGTGGGGCTTGGTTTTGTTGAGATTGATGTTGTTGTTGTTCTTGTTGTTGATCGTGTTGTTGCTGCTGTTGTTTTTGTTGGGGTTGTGGTTGTTGTTGCGGTGGTGTCGGGGGCTGTCTCTGTTGCGGTGATGGCTGCTTCTGCTGCTGTCTGGACGGAGTTTCAGGCCGAGGCGGCTCATGGTACTGTGGCTTCGGCGATTGAGAACGCTGTGGAGACGCTCCGCGGTTAAACGCCGCCGCCTGTGGATACATTTTTTGTTTTGTAAACGGCTGAGGACCTTGCCTGAAGAAGGGCCTGTCGAAACCTTTCGCGAAGGAAAAGGAACCCGGCCCATCATCTGCGAAGTACTGCTCTCTATCGATATGCGGCTGCGGCGGCGGGGCGTAGGTGGGCTTGGGGTCTGCGAAGTGAGTACCGTGGTCAACATTCTTGTTGATCACCGGCTCGTCTCTGCCTTCAACGAAAATGGGTATATGTCTGACGTTGGACGGTTGCTCGTGATGAGGCTGCTCTTGATTGGGTCCACTCATTTTCGAAGTATTTGGAGTTACAGTGCGTTGATCGGGAGGTGCTGACATTGACCGGTGTGACCTTTCATCAGCTTCCACACTGGGATCCGCTGGGCTTTTTTGACCTAAGTCTACTGTATTCCTTAGGCCGTACTGTGGTAACTGCGTCTGTTCGTCGTTTCCCGCGTTTTCTTCGGTCTGTGTAGCCGCGGTCTGCTGCTGCGGAGAGTGGGGCTGTGGAGACTGAGGTGGCTGGAACTGTTCCTCCCTTGACCCGAATCTCCTGTTCCAATGTGAGGGGAAGTGGTCTCTAAACTCTGGCGGTATATCGTCAAATGGGAATCTGTCGAAGCCTCCAAAATCGCTTGTATCTGGAAAGACGAAAAATTTTGTTACAACCCCTGTAAAAACCATAAAACTTCTGAGAAAGTGCTTCTAAATTAACCTGCACATATTGTAATTACAATAAATATCGACTTTAAGGCAGTTGTGATGCAGGGCACTAGGTTGTAGGTTTCCACTCGAGGAAATTAAATATTTAACATTTTCATTTCTTCGCTTTGGTAACGAGGTCAAACCCGGCGTTGAGTTCCGCCACTCAACATGCTATGTCTACAGCAGAGATTCTCAACCTTTTTTTTGTTGCGGCACATATTTAACGATTTCAAAATTTGGCGGCACACAAAGAGAAATTATTTACTACTACAAAAAATTTAAATATACGAATTTATTTTTTTGTGGATTTAAATATATATTCATGTTAAAAATATTTTTCTTTTTAAATGATATAATTTAATTATATTATATTAACATTATTATATATTTGCAAAATTTGGCAGCACACTTTTGAAATTTGGCGGCACACAAAAGTGCCGCGGGCACAGTGGCTGAGAATCACTGGTCTACAGACTCAGCGAAAAGAGGTGAACGGAACTGTCCTAATGGTAACGGAATGTCTTAAGACTAGGTTCCCAGCTTCTCTGCCTACACTGCACGTGCGAGATACAGCGGGTAAGCACGAAAAACTTACCGTCTACACCGTCCTGACTGGAAGGGCGTCGCTTCCTGGCCCAGGTGGCGGGGCGTTGCCGCAGCCGCGCCGCTATATCCGGGTGACGCGCAGCGAGCTCACTCCACGCGCCCGTACCGTCCTCCTCATCAAATGGGAAACCGCGCTGTGGACAACAACAGACTATTAGTTTTCGTAATAAATAAACATCAAACCATCAACTACTAAACTAACAAATTATTATAATCTATACTTATATAATATATAAATAATACATTATATTCACTTTTGATTCACTAATGAGACAGAAATGGAAAACTTCATTAATGAAATTATATTGACCATGAACCACAGAACCATGAAAAATAGTATCATTGTGTTACGCTTACAACGCAATGCCTCCAGAATTCGCCGGAAAGTGGGCAATGGAAGCGTCACAATGGGGGTCGGGGGGTCGTAGTGTCTTAACACTATGCTCTCTCTGCGCCTGATACGTGCGGAATATAGCGTAAAGCTATAGAAAAACTTAGTTCATAAATGTTGATACCGGCATGGCGCAGCGGAACAGTGTCTGAACGCTTCGTGGTTTGGATTCCTACTTGGTGGAATGAAGTATTTTCATTGTCTGGCTCTAGCAACTAAACAGCGCAGCGTGGAGTTCCGCCACTCAACAATGCCTCGAAAATTAGACTCAAAATAGGGAACCCAATTAAATGTCGTTAATATTTATGTGTTAGCTTAATTGTTGAAAGTAAAAATATACCCATAACAAAAACAGCGAATATCTCATGACATAGTAAACAATGTCATTCAAGTGAGGAAGATAGGACCATATAAGATGGGAGGTCGAGTAGCGACCTCACTATCCGTCTAGAGTCTAGACTGTTGACTGCTTTATTACAGTGTATCCGGTGTCAGCATTTTGCAAGACACAAAACTAAAGGTAGTTTATTTTGTTATTTATAGGACATAAAATTTACTACTTACTGTAGTAAAATCACATTTTTTTTTGATTCACCCTGAATAGAATCTCGTACATAGTAGGGTAGGGCATAGAGAACCTAGTCTTGAGACACTTCCATTCTCCACTTTCCGTCAAATTCTGTAGGTATTGCGTGTTTAGTGACAGATATTAAACATTTTAACTTCTCGAGTGGGAATCGAGCTAAAAGACAGTAGCGTGCTTGTGCCCCAGCGCTAATTTTATAAATTTCGAATATAAAAATAACAGTATCGATATCGATTAAGAAACCATTAATTAAATCATCGATTCGATTAAATCAACTATCAATATTCGATAAGTTTCATAATGTTATTCAACTATAAAAGCCCGGACACGTATACTTAAATATTATTTCCATTTTAATGCTCGCGGCGCCCCAGCCAAAGCAACAATTACACGCTCAATTTAATTTTCATATATGCACGACGATAAACGTTGATTAATGTAAATTGTGGTGACCAGATCTGAACTGACGACCTTCGTATTGATTTCGCGAGTTATTGTTACGCTGTGATGATATACGATATTAATAAGTACATTCGATTCTCTATGTCGCCGTGCGCCGTGGCACAGCGTGTGACTGTAAGCGCGACGGTTGTGAGTTCGATTCCCTTTACAGTGGTATTAAATTATTTAATTTTCTTTTTCCAGTAAGAAGGCACAGCGCGGCGTTGAGCCACTAAATACGCCGACTTCGAAAATTGGGCAAGTAGTGGTAGACCAAGTGTCTTAACAGTCTGCAACATGCGGTAAAAATTGCTCACTCTCTATGTTTAACCTATTATACATTATACATTCTATATCATATGTAGGGTGGCGGAACTTAATGGTATACTTCGATTAAGCCAGCTAAAGAAAAAAAGCAGATACCCCGAGCCGTAATCGAACTCATAACTATCGCATGCACATTCAGATACTTGTTAACAGCCCGATTATATGTATAGAATATTAGAAGGTACATATCACTATATGTTTCTCTGGTCATTGATCCGGATCCCGGATGCAAGATGACATTTCTCGATTTCAAAAATATCTTCCGCAATCGCAACACATCATTCTTCCAAATGTGTATATAACAATTTCTTATAAATAATCAAATAACTAGAAAGTTGTTAACTCAACATAATGACCATTAAATCTATAGTTACTTAAAAAAAAAACTATGAACAAAAGTTGAAAACAAAAGTGATCGCAATACAAATTTTCTTAATTTATTGTTATACATGTTTTAATACTTGCACATAGTAAAACATATTACTTTTGGACAAAAGTCAATTAACATATTTAGATGAAACTTTACATAAACAAAGCTTATACCACAGGAGAATGCTAAAAATTAGGTTAAGACTTTATATAATTTGTCTATAACACAACGAAAAGTTTAAGCGGGCGAAGCCGCGTTTGGGTCGCTACACTCATTGGTTAAATTCATCAAGTATGTACATACATACGAATCAACGATAGTAGCCGGAGCAAAGATAAGCACATTAATTCACACAGGCGCCATTATTCTGATTCAGCTCCGTAACAGTTCGATTAGCAATATAATGAGGCATTCAAATGTAATCTCATTACAATTATGCGGTGATATATTACGAATTAATTACACATCATTATAATGATATCATGGATTGGGCACGTTTATAGTATACTGGCTTTTAGCTGTGACTTCACTTGTGCAGTCAAATGGAAATAACTAAGAGATATATGATGAAAGAACTGAACGCTCTATAGAGAGCGTAAATGAAGAAATGATCTCTTTTTTAGGTTCACGTTGTATTCTTGCACATAGCAGAGTAAGCGGAGGGAATATATTCTTAGGAAACTCCCTTCCTATTAAGACACACACATCTGTTTGATTCTGATTATCTATACGAATGACGGAACTCAACGCCGCATTTTGCCCTGTTACCAGAGCGAGGAAATTAAAATATTAGATATTTAATTTCCCCAAGTGGAAATCCTGTGACTGCACACGATTGTGCCCACGACAAACTTCAGAAATTATAATAATGAAGAAAAAGCTATAACAAAGCTAATAATGGACATAAGATCTATACTAATATTACAAAACGGAGGAGTTTGTATATAGGTACTATAGATATAACCGAAGGTAAAAATTGCATACATTCACTAAGTAACGTTATCTATAAAAAAAGAGAAACAATTAAATACAATATAAGTAAACAAAGTAATAAATTGGTAACCTAATAAGGACAGTGCCATAAACGAAGGGCAACTTAATATTATTATTACTGATTGTACATTTAAAATTATTATTAATTCTATAGTAAGCCTCGTATTGTATTAAGAAACGGGATCGATTGATAGTGGGTGGATTCGTCATTTAATTGTTGCTGATATATTAGTCATGTTCAAACTAATGAATGATCTGTGGATTTTAATTTTATGTATTTGGAAAACAAAAATAATTTATATAGTTGATCTATAATGACTATGTAGATACATTATCTATACTAATACTATAAAGCTGAAAAGTGCCCTTGGTTAAAAACGGGAATATTAACTGCCAGACTCAGAAATTACAGGTTGGAATTGAAAATATATTATTTTGTCAGATAGTCCATTTTTCAGGGAAGACCATGTGCTATATTAGATTATGTTAATCGTGTCGATGTAACTCACGATATTTGAGGTCAGTTACCCCGCACTTAATGAGTCATTAGTCATATAACTATTTATTTGGCCATGTGGGTGAAGCCACAGGTAAAGGCAAGTTAAAAATAAATGATAAGGTATAGTTAGACAAAGTAAAAGTTTAGAATCTGACATTCAATAAGTAATGTGCTAACTGGGACGAAAGTGGATAACTTTGTCTTACATCTTTTAGTAATGTTTACCAAAAAATGCGTCTAAGAATTTTATATTAAAGTTAACAATGTAAATAAAAATAATGACTGAGGGTTCGGTTTATTAATGTCGATTAGGGTAAGAATCGTACAATCAACCCTTCCCCATCTTCTAAATCAAATTTAAAAAAAAAACTATTAAATCCCACATATTTTTTAAAATACCAAAAGTAAAAAAGCCAGTAGTTTACAATAATAAAACACAAAAATAAAAAACAAAATATTTAAAGAGAACAAAAGCTAAAATTTATGGTATAATCTTTAAGCTGAATCTTGAATTTGTTAAATCTTATAAAAACATAATATAAGATATTATAATACTACACAAAAAGTATACATAAATTATAAATATGCAAAATATTCTTAAATTTTACGTAACACAATAAATACTTTATGTATCGAAAGAACATATACAACCAAAAGCAGTTTTAAAGTTAACCCACACGCGAACTTTCACGAAGGTTACCTAACGAGATCGAGTCTCGATGATTATTTAATCGATTGATGACATCAGCGCGTAGGAGACACGAATGGTACGTCACAAAGTTCGGGTCAATACATAAATAAATAATCATATTTCTAGATTTGAATTTAACTAAGCAAAAATGTGGCGGTGAATTCCATCACTCAACACAAAATATGTCCAATTCAGCGAAAAGTGAGGCACGCTAGGTTCTCAGGTTCAAACAGTGTGAAGCTATAAACAAAAATGCATATATAGGAATATTTTTAAAATTACCTACAAAGATTACAAAATTTAAAGAGTCTTAAATATTACATACGATGTACATATTTTTATACTGATTAAATATCAGTCATTGAACCGTCAAAAACACTTTGCGACCATAAACATGAAGTGTGTTAAAAAAAAGAGAACTGGTGGGTTTAAAAAGAAAAATCCTAAGATTAATTGAGAGACGCAAAAAATTTAAAAAATATTTAACTAAATATCAACATTTTATATCAACACGAACAAGCTAAAATATAGCTAAATATACATTTACATTTCCAATTAAGAAGTAAACACAATTTGCATAGCATAAAATAAGTGGTTTCAAGTGATGACTTTATTGCAATAATTGTGGCCAAAGAAAAAAAACTGTATAATCGAATCAAGAACCAAAAGGAAATTACATCAATTATCATTTATCTCCGTCGTTGTCGCGATAATTAGTTTAATGAAAGATCGACAGGTAGATCTTTATAAGGTAAAAGTGCACATCCGGTGTACACAGGTAGATATAAATAAATGAACGTACTAATAAAGAAATAATCTCGAATGATTTCTCGTCGTCACGCCGTATTTGTATTGTATGTAGGCGAGATGTGACGCACTGCGGACGGTGGACCGTTTGTTGTCGATATTTTACCTTCTAAGCCAAACAACACTGAGATCACCATCTAAACTTAGATTAATATTTACTTGGAACAAGGATTTACTAAGTTGATCTTCGTGGACAAATCCATGAACTTGTCCGACGCCATATAATTTTTTTTGCACTTATTGAGTAAGCATTATGTCAAGAACATTCTGTATCATTATGGTGAACCTTGCACGTGCAATATAAAAACTTGTATGGTCAATAATGGTATAATGTAGGTACTAAATATATGTATGAAGCATATTCTATATAAACGTATTTAATATTTATAATATACAGAACTTTAGGTACCTACTTCAATTAACCTCAGAATTATTCCAATTTGAAGTTAACAATAAAACGTGGACATTTATTTATATATCAAAAAAACATTAAGATAAATATGAAGGTAATATGAAGGTTTTTACAAGGAAATAAGTAGACATTTGATCATGTATTATAATTAAATGTTGGCGCCAAACTATCAACATAAAAGTAATAAACGGAATCGATTGTAGGCGTTTAAAAACGTTACCGGTGACTATGAAATGACAACATGACGTAGAACACATGGCCACTACCTGTTATTTTTACCAATCTATGCATTCTTTATTTTAAATATTTACTCGACAAAATACTACCGTATATTCGACTTGTCTAAAGTTGATAAATCAGCACTATTCCTGATTCGATATATTCGTCTCGATAATCGATATTTATTCTATGTATGATGACGAATACAAAGTATTATTTAAATTCTACAATAATATTAAATATCGAGTCACATCACCGCCATAGATGTCATATTTACAAAGGTGAAGCAATGGAATTATATTTGCATACAAACATGGCGCCATCGAAACATAATACAGTATTGGGAGCAGCACTTAATGTTAAATTACGCAGACGGAGAATTATCTAAAGAAGGGCCTATAAGTAAACGTTTGAGTAAGAAAGCTATTAAGAGCTCCGATACTCTTATCTTAGCTCAAAATACGGAAGCAGAAATGTCTGTTTTAAGGTATTGCTTTTACGTATACATTTTATAGTTACGCACTAAAATTTTAAGTATAATATGTTATCCATAAGTCATGATATGGAAATAAGATATCCTTTCAAAGATATTGATCAAAATTATATCAAATTAAAAAAAGACTGTTATGGACTGTTTTATACTGTATTACAGAAGTTTATCTATTTCAAGACTCCATTTTTAATACGACAACAAGTTTAATGTTTACAATGCAATGAGATCAAAATATATTTGTAATAGTCGTAGAATCTATATTTTTACGTACATCAATTTCAATATCTATTAAATATATCATATCAACACTCAATTCTGCAGGTGCATCAACTGTCAGCACCTTTCTCCAGCTACTGCAGCTGTTGTAGGATTTATTATCTCCTACTTGAAGATGAAGTCCAATCGACAATATTATTAGTTGAGGACAAAAAAAAAGTTTTTGGTAAAATATACCATCGATTGATCAAAGAAGATTACGATCCATTTTGTTATTTTAGTTATTTAGTTTTTTTTGGTCATGAAAATTATGGTAATTTTTTTGAAAAAGTTTAGTTTAGATTATATTTTCAATAGGTTTCTTGAATCAAATATATTAAAAGATCTGTGTAAAATGAAGGCTTCTTAATTTAAATATTGGATCATGTCACATTACGGGCATAGTTACTTCAAAATTTAAAATACACAGATTGAGTGAAATTATTTACACAAGATATAATTTTAAACAAGTTGAATCTAAAAATTTGCAAATTTTATCTTAAAAAAAATATAACAGAATATCGAATCTCAAAACAAGACTAGTCCGAGTTGCAAATAATATCTATAAAGACCTTCTCTATTTATGAAGCACCTTGCTACTACTAAGATGCGACATTTTTCATTGTCATACCCACGCAGGTGAGTAGCAAAGGTGTACGAGTCCTTTAAATTTTTAAAACAATGCTTTCTATTTATAGCGACCTCGTTAGTAAAGGCCAAATGTAAAAAACACAATTTATTGAAGAGTCCACATCTATAAATGGCGTTACGATAACAGCTGCGTGCGCGTTGACTCACAGCCGGCAACGTGACTGTTTACATATTTTCGTGTTATTAGGTAAAATTATAAAAAAAATTATATACTAAGATGCTTGTACAAGTGTACTCAAATATATTTAGTCATTTAAATGTTATTGATTGACTACAATAAAATTTTCAGAGTGCTATAACTAGCTATATAGTATAAATTGATCAAAACTATAAAAAAATATATATTTGCATATGTATATGTAGTGTATTTTATACACTTTAGGTATAATTTATCCTAATATTATTTTGCTAACTTTTAAAATTGGCCAGAATACAAAAATAAATCTTTTTTAACAATAACAAAATTTCCAGAAAATATAAATAATGTTTGAGATTGTTTGAATATTTTATTAGAATCAGTGTTTTGGTAATCTGTTTTGTATCTTTATTTATACATATATAATGTAGCAATAAAATAAACACAAATATTTAAGAAAAAAATTGCTAAAACAAAACAATTCCTACCTCATTTGTAGGGTTTCCATGATATTCAGGTGGCTTATCCACAACAACAGGTGATTCCATATTTCAACTATAAACACTTGGAATGTATCACAGAAATACACAAAACACTTCGATATACGAATATAAAAACTGATAGCTAATACAAAACGCTCCTCGTCGTGTTTCAATTTCAACTGAAGCGGTGGAAGCGAACGACTGTATTTATATAGCCGTACGAAGCTCTCGAACCGTCTGGATCTTTCGAGAGAATCGTGGTCTCGTGGCTTCTATCCGAAGTATGGCGCTACAATACTATTGATTGCGTTTTATACATTGATTAATATCTAAGAAACGTATATTTTTTTGGTAAAAAATAGCCAGCAATGTATAATTGA
>DWAL01000364.1:0-11681 GCA_018230405.1 Heliconius hortense
AATTGCGAGATACAGCGTGAAGTTAAAACAATATTGTATTTTTATTAAACAACTTTGTTGGTTAACTATTAAGTTAGTTCAATACTGACAAAATAATTGCAATGTTAAACGGTAATATATGCAAGATATATCACTAAGCATTTGACGGAATAAGAAAGAAAATCTCGACCCTAAGTTTTTTTATAACTCAGTTTTAATTTTCACATGGCAACAATGAAAGTTCTGGCCAAGATATTATCAAAATTCATCCAGAACGCGGCCACGTGACCCCAATACAAGTGACGCCCTCTTTAGTCGGTTACGTAAGGTGCGCCCGCGCAACGCTGACCTTACCTAACTGGGCGCAAGTTCGCCACAACGGGGACACAGGCGTAATGCTCGAATAAACGTAAAAATTTGACTGTCAATAATAATATAATACGTATTGTTTACCAACATTGTAATAATCAATAACTATAGTATAGATATTTCGTAGTAATGGTCGTTTTGAATATTTTTTTTTTTTACTTTGCATAGTTATTGTACAATGTTTAATGTTTAAAAATATTGCTTTCAACAAAGTATCTATTATTATTTTTATTTTGTTTGTTTTACTATTTTTATTTATTTGTCTACTTAATAGGGATTCATAGACAGAACACAAAAATAATATTCTAATTTACGTTATATTTATATACGCCACTTAGGACATTTGGATGTGAAATAAAAAACCCAAAATGTATGTATACATAATAAAATTTATCTCAGACGCGGATATGATTTTTGCGCTATTAGTCGCAGAGTCACCTTGATAACGATGTGCGAAAATAAATTATCTAACATATTTACATTAGATAATTTTACTTAAATTACAGCATTTATATTATTTACTTAAATGAATTCATTTTAGTAAACTTAGTCCGTTCTCCACTCTCTGATTAGAGAAACGTTGTGAAACAAAGACAAAACGTTGAGTTTAGAAACCCTACTTTGAGCGGTGCTCAACATCGCTCTATGTGTTGCCGTAGCAGGAAAATAAAAATGAATCTTCCTCGAGTATTCGCGCGATTCGAACCCACAACCATTGAGCTTACAGTTAAACACTGTGTGTGGTTTATGTTATGTTATGTTTTTTATATGAACTTGTAAGGGACAATTAAATTTAACACTGACAAACTAAATATGATGATACTAAAGATAGTATATACAAAAACAACACCTAATTGATATATAATATTAATTATAACACCGATCACGTGGGCACAAAAACATCAAATAATTATTCATATTCATTTATGACAATAACGAAACGATAATTTCATGACTTTTAGAAAACTCGATAACACATAAACACAAATGCAATTATGTTCACATGGAAATAAACATAAAAATGAACGTACAAGGAAAACGCGACGCAAAATATCTCAAGACGGGAGCGTTAGGGATGCGCGGGCGCAGGTTATGTTTGAACACACGTACACACACGTACATGCAAATACGTATTTGAGTGTGCGTGTTTATGTGTTTGTGTGTGTTTGAAGGTCAACCGGCGGCGTCATTTCCTGGTCATTGCCTGCACGCACACTTGCAATGTGCACTAAGACACCGCTTTCCGGTCCGGACGTAGATGTATTGTATCTCTATGGGAGGATATGAATTGCATTGTTTATGCATGACAATCTAACTAGGATACCTAGGTGTCCCACGTCATTTTTATTATTGTCGACTTTTTATTTGTCTGTATTGTTAAATTAACGTAGAACGTCTTTGAATTCTTTGACATATATGAATGTGATTATATTTGCAGATGTTTCATAATAATTTAGATTATTGTTTTTAATTTAATATGTAAACTAAATATTGCGCTATATATCCGTTAAAATAATTATATTTAATAATGCTTAGGATGTCCTGTTCACTTTTTAGAATTCAACACAAAGCAAACTTATTGCTTTAAAATGAAAAAATATATATAAAATATAATCTATAAATAAAACGAGCAACCTGTTGTTTCGAAATCACATTTCTCCTATCATATACTTGTTACGTATAATATAATCCCACAATTCGCGTTATCTTTTCCGGCAAAAAAATATTTGCGAGATAGCGTTTGTTTGCCAAAATTTCAGTTGCCTGGAGGAAACGCTGGACACTATCTTATCTCATCTAGATAACAGCTCGTGAACCAGTCGTCATAGATTAATAGCAGTAAAAGTGTTAGGGAAAAACATCTGAACATCGATTTTAAGATCACTAAAGTACCCTCAATATAATATAAATATCTCAATTTTCATTTAAATCATTGTAAACGTATTTTGCGAAATTTTCATGTATTTTTTTTTTATGTATTATAGCGTGTTTTCTATGAACAATAATGTTTTTATTCAAGAGGTTTGTAGGGTAACCCATTTATTGCGGGACGCGGCGACCGGTCTGCGTTACCCTGTGGAACACCATCATAAATAAGTCAATACTCAATCTAACTTAGACTCTACCGCGCATTTATAGGGTCCTGTTTGATCTATCGGTAATAGGCAGTAATTTTCTTTTGCCACGGCCTCAGATGACATTCTGTAGTGCATGTGCATAACCTTGATACTGCAGTACTAAACCAGTAGGATGCGTCGCTATAAATAGACCAGCCTGTGTTTTTTGTTGTGCTAGCGCTAGCGTTCCCAGGCTTGAGGGATTTTATAAACGGTTAAGTGATATATAGTATAGAATGTTAGGTACAGTAATAGTTCTCTGTATTTATATGAAAAACCTGTCCACACACTCCCATGTCCTTTATGTGGAGACTGAACGTTGCTTTAAGTGCGCACAAAGGGATACGAGTGGATATTATATTTTATTATGGCGTCGGTATGTTATAGAAATTAAAAATGTTGTACTAAAGCTCAAATATTAGTTATTTAATCATCAGTTTCTTGCATACAGCAGCCACCGATTTTGTAGACATTGCGTGTTGAGTGGCTGAGGAATATAATTTTAAATAAATACCTCAAGTGGGGATCGAACTCACAAACAGTCGCATTTACAGTCTGGCCACGACTAGCCTCATATTAGTTTAAATGTTAAATAATTAAAAGTTACTATTTTAGGTATATACACATCTATACTTTTATCTGTATATTGCATTTATGACTACAGTAATATTTGTAAATCATTATTTATCTCTCGCGCCTAGAAATTTCTTTTAGAAACTTCTAATTTATTGTTTTTATCAATTTTTTATTGACACTTTAATACCAAGCTTTTCTCATTCTTTCATCTTAACTGTGACATGATATTAAAGGATATCAAAAGCCAATGTAGCGCAACGGTACAGCATCTGACTATAAACGGTTGTGGGTTCAATCCACTCGATGGAATGATTCCTTCTCATTTTCTCGCTCTGGTAACAAAGAAAAGCGACCCATTGATTTACAGGCAATGTGTCACAATTTGCCTGTGCGTAAAAACATGGAGAACTGAGTGTCTTAACATTAGAATCACTTTGCCTATCCTGTCATATGCGGGATACAGCTTAAGATATAATCCTTACATTAACCATATCAATATTTTAATCACCTATAGTCGTGTTACTAATATTTTAAATTATATAAAAAAAATAGTAGTAAAAAGTGCGCCTACAGAGATCATGACAAACGGACACACGTGCCGGGTGAACGACCCGCGATAAGCTGCGCGAAAATACGCGAGTTAGATAATATTAGAAAGAAAATGGCGGACGCGACCACAGTGAATTAAATAAACACGTTATATGACATTTGTAGCTGCGATGTTGTGGAACTGTAAATGGAAATATAGATATTAAAATTATTTTTTTATCGAATAAAAAAAGCGCAGTGTTGAGTTCCGCCACTCAACATCACTCAACATCATGTCTCCAAAATTGGTAGGAAAGTGGAGGACGAATGTCTTAATGCTAGGTTCCTTCTGCCTGCTCTGTCAAATTCGGGATATAGCGTGAAACTACAAAAAATTATAAATATAATTATTTAAATTTATTAAAAATAACCTTACTTTTAACTTGTATGTCAAAATAAACACGTATTTTTTTCAGTTAATATGATTTAACTGAAAAATAAATTTGTCTTAATTATATATTTTTTTCTTATATTACAATTAATAATTTAACAATTATTCATATAAATTAATATATTCAATATTATTATAACAAAATTTTTTTGCAACTGTGATCGTGTCCTAATGTAACTTTATCGCAAAACAATGTCTATCTACGAATATACGAATATGTATATATATATTATATTTATATTCTGTGATTTTAAACATCGTTATCTTATCGTTTAGAAATTTGTCGAAAACATAAAACGCAAGTAACTTCCTCAATTGAAAGCCTAAGCCAAACTAAAAGTAAGTATATTAGAGGTATATTATAAAATAATTAGCAAATTTCAAATATTTGATGGATTAATAAATGCAAACCGAACGTTATTGACTTGAAAGTTTTACGATTTTCCGGGACCGATATAACTTTTTATTGATCTAGTGGTGTTGTGGTGGAAATTTATCGGTTTTCTGAGAAAATTCTCAATAAATGTAAGTGTAAATGTAGCAGTATAAATATTTGCTTTACTATTAGGCAGATAAAAGGAACCTAGTAATACATTCATTAAATCTCCATTTTTTTCCCCTATTTAAATTTTTTCGAGGGGATGTCAAAGCCAGCCATCCAGCATACATCCTTAAATATATAAATAGATAATAAAGTTGTATAGAACCCTGTTCTATGAAATGTACATACAAATTACTATGTAACTGACTGAAATAATCGTTATGACTCCAAAGTCAAATAATTTTTATTCAAAATAAGAAGTTACATGCTTAATTTTTTGAACGTCAAATAATTTACCACCAGTTCACTAAAATTAATGCCTCAGACCTGAGAAGAACCGGCGCAAGAAACTCAGCGGGACTTATTTTTATTTATTTATTATTATTTTTTTCTCCATTCTCTCCATTGATCATCACTATATTACAAGTATAGTTACTAACTTATGAAAAACACATAGGCTACAATTTATATAGATTTTATATACTATAACAATAAGTTTAAGCGGGCGTAGCCGCGTGTGGAGTGCTAGTGAATATATATATATATTGTAGAGACCGACGGACTTATCCCTAAACAGCATTTTAAATACTTTGTCAGCAAGTAAAGCTGTAAAGGTCATTTAGTTTGGGGCTATCGCAATGTCAATTTTATCCGCACTCGTGATATTAAATGATTTCCAATTCCTCACTCTATTAAGACATAGTGCGGCGTTCAGCTCCGCAACTCAGACGAATGGAGAGTTGACACTATACTGAGATCCTTAGATAAAAACATTAACGTCAATATTATACGTGACTATATAAAAGATAATTTTAACGCAAAACTGTAACAGTTTTCGGTATTTTATAGCTACAATTGGTCGTATATAAAAGTAACTTGTGGCATGTAGAGGAAAACACAGGCGAGTGGCCGCCGCCATCGGGGTCAAGGCGACTTGACGCAACCGACCACTTATCTATTCAGCTCTTATCAAACGGATTTTTAACTGATAGACTGTTATATCTGTTGAGAAATTGTCTTTGGACTGTATTACAAACAATATGGTGTTTGTTTAGTTATGAAATATTAATGAATATTGAGGCCAGACGTGGCGCGGAGGCACGTGTGTATCTGTAAACGCGACAGGTTGTGGGTTCTATGAGAGAGAGAGATGTGAGACAAGAGAGAGGAAAGTGGGGAAGGAGTTTCCTTCTGCTTACTCTGTAAGACAGTACAGCGTGAAGCTGAATACAAATAAAAAGACACATATAGGTTATTTTGGTGTTGAGTTCCGTCAATCACAAACACAATATATATATATATGTTATGTTTTCCCTGTCTGAGTCGTAATGGTTATATTAAGTGGAAATGGAAGATGATATAGGCCAATAGGTGCTTTTCTCTCTTGACACGATGGATAGATAAATTAACATAATATACTTATAATCACTAATTGCGGTCGTAATAACGCAGTGCGACAGCGTGTGACTGTAAACGCGGTGGTTATAAATTCGACTCTCACTCGAGGCATTTTCTTGCTCTAGCTTAACAAAACGCGACACTAAGATTCAACACGTAGTGTCCAAAACAAATGTTTACAACGGAATATCTTGCCACTAGGTACTCTCCGCATGCCTTGCGTGAAAGTTAAAAAAAAAAACACAAATATCACGTGCTCGCAATAGATGAAAATGATCCGCGTCCATTGTAAAATATAATTAAAATAGTTACATAAATTTTCTGTAATTTAAGATGACTTGACGATCATTTATATAATTCTAGGAAAGTTTAGAATATAAACATACAAATGCATATCAATGGGTTTTAAACGGACTTCTTGTAAACAAATAATAGGTACCTATTTAAAAACAATATGATACATTATACAATTATTATTGAGAATGTTTTGTAATAAATAGTAAGAAAAGTGAATCATTACTTATTTTTGTTGTATTCTTTTAGTATGTTATTGTTTTAAATTCGTAATTAGCTTTTAAATGCGGTGTCGCGTGTTTGATATGTTCTAAGGACCATATATAACTTTGACTGCAGGTACAGTGGGTTACGTTAAAACAATTAACGCGATATAATATAGCCTATAACCTTCCTCGATAAAAGGACCATCTAGTGTAAAAAAAAATCTTCAATTCGAATCGGTAATTCTTGAGGTCAGCGCAATCAACCAAACAAACTCTTCAGCTTTATAATATTAGTATAGTTAGTAATTTAAAATAATACATCCATTATAATAATGAGCAGATATTGATCAAGGTAGACAGACATTTTGTAACAGTTTCAGCTGAATTTCGTGTGAAAAAACATAAAACATACAGGAAGTTACACACGTCGATCGACTAACCCACTTTACTCCACAAATTGCGGCACTTCACTAACCGGTCCATAGATTGTTAACTTTAGACTGTATTATTGCGAGAATTTAAGTAACTTCCCCGATGTTCAGTTATTATTGTTATATACTTAGAACCTGATATACCTTATGTGAAAATATAAATATGTAATAGCTTACACAAATCATTAAAATTAACGTATTTTTATCCATCTTTCCAGTTAGCGCGGTGGAACGCGACTCCTACTACGGTGGGTACGGCGGCAACCACCACTTTGCCGCTCCCGCCCCACCTCCTCTCCCCCATGATGACCTCCCCTACTCGGTCTTCGACTTCGGAGACTACCAGAGGCACAGCCATCACAACAAACTGAAACCCAAAAAGAGACCCAGAACTGACGCGCCCCCAACTCCTGGAGTAAAACGCAAGAGCCGAGAGGGTTCTACCACATACCTGTGGGAGTTCCTCCTCAAGCTCCTCCAGGATCGAGAGTATTGCCCACGCTACATTAAATGGACAAACCGTGAGAAGGGCGTGTTCAAGCTGGTCGATTCCAAAGCCGTGTCCAGGCTATGGGGCCTGCACAAGAACAAGCCAGATATGAACTACGAGACCATGGGCCGCGCCCTCCGTTATTACTACCAGCGGGGCATCCTCGCCAAGGTGGACGGCCAGCGCCTGGTCTACCAGTTCGTGGACGTCCCCAAGGATATCGTCGAGATCGACTGTTCGCTCGCGTAGAGTGCAGTGTTAGTCAGGCCTCCCGTCGGAAGGGGGCCTCGAATCTCGTTGGACTTTCTCTAGAGTTATTTTCGCTCTTTCATACGTTTTTTCAGATTCTATTCATCATGCATTATTTCTCGCTTCTCTTATAAAATTAAAATATTTATACAGAATAGAGACGAAATTGATTGCTCAAATGTTTATATATATACCTATTTTTAGGAGAATTTCAGAAAGGAACTATTTGCTATATGTTATTACGGTACGGAGTGAATTTTTGTATATTGTAAAACGAATTTTTAAATGTTTGTAACGTTTCTACGTACGTTGACTCGACTGCACTAAAACATAACTTCCTACCTCAAAACTATGCAAACTATTACATAATATATTGAATATACAATTTATTGGGAAAAGCAGTTTTACATGCAATAAGATATAGTGTAATAAGAGTTTTATTAAAAAAAAGTATTTACGTATAAATGTTTATATTATAAAAAAACAAAAATATAACGCCCTCAGATATATCTATTATATATGTATTGCCTGTTTGGTGCTTTACGGCCATTTGCATATAAATATTTACCTTGTTGAAGCAATCGATGATATTCTATGTACAGTGAATCTGTTATCGGCCCTAGCTGTTGTTCCTTTGTTGCGGCTGGCCTGGTCCTGGTCCTCCAGGTCCACCAGGAGTAGTCCTGAAGACATGAGGGCAGATGGGTCAAAGAAAGTAGTAAAAGAGCGATAACGAATGATTCGCATTGAATGAATGATATGAGATAATACTAGCTTATTTCTTTTTTTTATTATAATGTTATTATATAAATAAATAATGTAACATCAATACTGTCATTCGTAATCGACATTTTAAAAACAGATTTAATAGTCAAAATTATATTTACATGTAACAAAAGTACAAGTTAGTTGAAATTTTTTATAAAACGCCCACCCCTCTTGGCACCATGTCGGCCCTCTCACATTATTTTCGTCTTCAATTGAAAAAATAATTTTCAATTGATATTATTAAGGTTCTTGTACTGAAACCTACTGCCAACTTTCTGTTATAGAACTAAATTTATGTATAAGGAATGGATTTTTGTGCGTTAATTGTGTTTATTATTAAATGTTTACTATAAGTGAGATGATGTTTTTTAAGTGGACACGTTCTAGTTTATTTTGTTTATTTAAATTTTACTATAAGCCTGTTGGGGGGTCTCGGGCTCGCATTCACATATCAACGATATTCTATATACATATTATTAATATATTATCTGTATAATATATATTTTTAATCTATAATCCTCGATTTGTTTGACAGCATATCAGAAGTACACGTATGTATACAGCGTATTGGCGCGGGATCCCCATTTTTTGTTACCTGAGTAAATATTATTAATAATTAATTACGATTTGTGGTCCAATGTTAATGAATCATACTTTTAACTAGATAGTCGTTAAAAGGTCAGGTTTAAGCTAGCCTAGTTCCCGTTGAGTTTACAGCTACAGAGTATATTAGAGTGGTTGGTTGAAGAATCGACAGGTGCGTCCAAAACGGAACGCGCAGTCCCACAATGACAGTTATTATTCCGATTTTTCAATATTTTTATATGAAAAAAAAATTAAATATCGATTTTTTAGTGAGTAAGACTCTTTCTATGTATGTATATCGGTCTGCGCGTTTCGTCTAACTGTAAAGGGTTAGTAAAGCCTTAAGAGAATCGAATGTAAAGAAAATGGGTGCTAAGTGCGGGACCGATTTAACGCGGGAAGTGAACCGAAACACACCTTAATACAACTAACTAACTTATACCGATCGTGTGTTACGTTGCCCAGTGTTGTGTTTCGAATCGGTAAGAACTAAGAACGATCTCAGTCCGAACTCCGAACAAACCAGTGCCCGTTTTATGTGATTAATAAAGTTTATATATTAAAAAAAATAAAACTAAAGTTTTAATCGTATTTTTATATAGGTAGGTGAAATTCTCAAAGCGATTTTCTTTTTTCTATTTCTTGCTTTTGTAAATATTACTGTAGTTTTTAACTTATTTATTTCGTCTTTTAACGTTCGCCGAGTCCGCCAATCTAATGACAAAGGTTTTATCATAAAGGAAGTAGCTAAATTGTAATCATTTACTTATGTCATATTGTTTTTAAATTAAAAAAAATATATTTGAATTGGTTATTGAATATTTAGTCGATTGTGCGGATTTCGTGACCGTTAACTTTTCCTTTTTTAGGAAATTTCGTTCTATAGGTTACAAATTTTATTGTAATATACATAATTATATAATAAATCGTAATGGTAGTAATGAATGGACCACGGATGGCAGGGGAGCGCTCTCAGAATTTATAATTCGGCTAGTGTGAATCGATAAGAGTTACCGGTTAGTAGGCAGAATGTTTGAGCAAACATTTAAAAAAGATGCTCTAAATTTAAATTTAATTAAAAAAAATAAAAATAATAATTTTAGTCGAATTGATGTTGTTACGAAATCAAAGTTTCTAATTAATATCTAATGTACTTAAATAAATTCAATTGTAAATGTTTTTGACAGCACCTCGTCGGAAATTTTATTGTTAAAATTATTTTAAAAATTGAGCCTAGTCTTACAATTAGTAATTTAAAATTTGTTTATTGCTAATGCGGTCGCTGATTCTTCCAATTGTATGTGTCAGTTCTAGAACTTCTAGTTATAAAGGATTAGAAATCTTTTTTATATTGTTATCTATATATATTAAATTGTATCGTTACTGCACGAACTCTTCCGTTACTGAGAAGAAAATTGAAATTTTTGCATGTATGTAGGTTATGGAGGGCACGGGAGCACTAAGAGGGGATTTCTCGATATTCATTTGATTTAATTCATTCAATTTATATTTTAAATAATTACATTTATCTAGTCCATTTTGATCTACACCCTAACACTAGAACTACCGAAGAATCAGTCGACTTAATTTTGCATGAAAAAATAATTGTATTGTAAATAATAATATTTTGAAACATGATGATTTTGATGAAACGCACACCCTCACGTGTGATGGAGTCTAGATAGGTGAAATATGAAAATATTTTGCGCGAAAGCAATGAAAGGTTAGTGAATTTGGTAAATAGGGGGATTGGGGGGGAGAGGTGTTCGAAGGAAACACGTTTTGTCTACTATTTCAAATGTATTCTACAAGTAGTCTATGTCCAATTCAATTGAATACGTAATATAAAATGTTGTTTAATAAAATCATGTGGATTTTTCTCTTTTGTTTTCGCTATATTCATTTTAAAATGTTTAGCCTCGCTCATTATTGTTTCAAAAATATGTTATTTTAGTTCTGAGAGTCTTGTGAGGGAGATGTTGCTTTTAGTTTTATGCAAAGTCCGATTGTTTTTAATTGTAATTTTAGTTGTTTAATTTAACAAAATACTGTATTTTCTGCCCCCTAGTTAAGTTATTTTTTTTCTATGTATAGCTAGTTATAAGTGTAAATGATTTAGCATATAAATTTGATGCATGATGATAATGTTAATAAAATATCCACAATAAAATACAAATGTTTTGTTTTTTCTCATACCCAATTTTTGTTTTAAGAGCAATAACAACATTAGTCAATATAAAATAAAAAATGCCTCATACACATAAACAAAATAAAAATACTAAGCTAAAACAATGAGCTCAAAATAATATAAGTATAATTTAACTAACAATTACTAGTATTAAAATACGTGTGACGGCGGCGCCAACCACATGCTCTCCTGGCCAGACTGTCCGTCTGCTTGCTCGTTGACGGTCAGCGTGGCTCAACATTGGCAAACTTCAATTTGAGCAATCCAATCGTATAACACGAAGAAGAAGACGAAGTATTAAAATTACATTTTGAAGAAGTTTTATGTTACATGCTCTAGTAGTAATGGCTGTCGGTTGAAATCGTAATTTTAAAAAATTGAGGCCGTAGTAGCGCAATGGCACAAGGGTGACTGTAACGCGACGGTTGTGGATTCGATTCCCACTAGAAGGAATTCAAAATTCAAATTCAAATAATTTTATTCAAAATAAGAAGTTACATGCTTTATTTTT
>DWAL01000365.1:0-11678 GCA_018230405.1 Heliconius hortense
TAATTATGTCAACTGACAGACGAATGCCACCTCAGTCTACCCGTGACCACGGACTTTCGAAACGTCGGGTTTCCAAAAATGTATAAACATACAAAATATACGCGATTAATACGGTTAAAATAGTTTTATTTAAAACGAGTCTATACTGTTTTAAAGTAAAAGTAAATTATATTATTTTCTTTGTCGACAATTTTTCCTGCGCTGATTTTATTGAGTTTGTTATCAAAAAAACCGTTTTAAATTCTAGATAATATTAAAAAATGACTTAATTCATCAGCATATAATTAATTTGTATATAGTCTATACAAATTAATCTGAGATCAATATATTATTTTTTATTATTATTATTTATTTATCTACATATAATAAATATATATATGTATTATCTATTTAAATGACTAATCAAATTACTTCACAAAAAGACGATCTAACAATCAATAACGATATATTTTTTGTCATAATAAATATTTTTTATTTTTCTTATTCATTGTCAATTTATTAATAGTTTGATTCATAGAAAGAAATGTTTCAAATTGTACTTAATAAATCCGATTATTGATTAAGCATTTATTTGTTCTCGATTTCAAAAATATCTATCGTAAATATCGTATAACGAGAAGTGTAAAAATAAATGAACAGATTGTGTGGCATAAAATATTAACCCATTTTCTTTGTGGTTTTTAGAGAATGAAATGTTGGATTTTAATAAGAGAGTGAAGAAACTAGTGATTGGCCTCTATGTTCTTACTATTTAACGTATAAAAAAATAGATATATTAAAATTGCAATAAGTTATAACGGCGAACACAGTTTTTAAAATTTTATTAGGTCTTCTGGTTATAGAGCTCATTATATATAAATTATAAATATTGCAAGTATGAAATAAAGCCACCGTGACACAGTAGGACAGCATCTGACTGTAAACGCGGTGGTTGTGGGTTCGATTCCCACTCGGGTAATGATTATATTTAAATTATTTTTCGCTTTGTATCTTTACAGTACTTTACTTTACCCTGCTATAATAAAGATGCACGAAGAAAAATATATAAAATAGCATATAGCTCAATTAGTATTGCATGCTTATATTGTAATGTTATGACTTGTCGAGATGATGACTGAAGTTTTCTTAAGAATATGAGACTGAATGAAGAGTGTGTGTGATTTAATTTCATATAAAAAAAGTTAAAGGAAAAGATTTAGTAGTTCTAACAAAATGTCTTTTTCCTTTTTATAACATACAGTGGGTGTTTTTTTTTTGTTGTTTTATTATAAGTACTTCATAGTAATAAAGTAAAGTGATTAAATTGACACGTTGAATGTATATATTTTTGTAAGAAATTGTACGCGTAGCGTGCTTTAGTTGTATAGTCATATAGTTGTATATTTAAATTTTAACAAGGTATTTCACAGTGATCATTAAACGAGAGACCGTCTCTGCCTACATCTTTACAAATTGCATAAAAATCTAAACTTTTATCTAAAACATTACCTTAATAAAATGTTTACGTACGTATTAAAATATATAACAAAAAATATAATACTGTATTGTCGTTTTAAACTTTAAGCCTTTTTAGCATAACGGTCTTATTTATTTGTAGCACAAAAAATATATATTTAATAAATAGTAATTACTATATGGACGAAATTGTTAATAATATTAATAATTATTATTGGACGATATATCAATGGTGTATTTCATGATAAAGTGTAATTTAATAAGTAACTGCAATGCAGTGAGAAACAATGCATATTATATTATATTTATAATCTATGTATTTTTTTTTATTAATCTGTGATTTGTGAATGTCAAACACTTAAACGTCGAAATTATTAATCATCACAATATTAAAGTGGATTTGAACTTAGTGTCAAGTATTATTTGAAGTCATATCCATGTTTTTATTTTGATGTTAAATCAATTTAAATGTGCACTGCTTTTCCTGTGTGATAACACAGAGCCTTAACTTGTAATTTATTAGTAGAAACTTTAAAAATAATAATTTATTGTAAATAAGGATATTAAACATAATAATATTGTACTTAAAAGTTGGGGGTTGATGGATAGAAATTGTTAAATGTATAGACTTTAAACTTTTTACGTATTAATGGGTGTGAAAGCTATACTATTTTTACACAAAATAGTATGTTTGAAAGTATTTTTAGGGTTCCGTAATTCATAACAAAAAATGTCAGCTTTTGTAAGTTGTATTTCCCTTTGACATACAGTCATGAAATTGCTACTGAACCGTCGGTGGGCGAGTCCGACTCTCTCTCTTGACCGATTTCTTTTTGTATATAGAAGCTTTTTAATATAATTATATCTCCGTCAATCCTCAGTAGCTTGTTGTAGCAAGCTAGATGACGCATTTGTAGAATTAAAAGAAAAGTTATAATATTATGTAGTATTAGAATAAGCGACGAGTAGTTTCTGTAGGTCATGTCTATGGTCTATATATATTTTGTGGATTGTCTTTGATTTTCATGTAAAATTAGACACAAATATGTTATATTAATTATATGCTTAAAATATTTTTTTTCATGCTAAGGAAAGAAATATATTTTTGAATTCATAAAAAAGTTTGAACATACCAGGAATCAAATCTGCTCCTCTTTAAAATCATGCAAACGCTCTGAATGACAAACAAGAGAATCGAGTCCCACTATGTTCAATTTGATCTTTATGTTTTCTAAAAACATTTAATTGGTCTTAAATTTAAATGCTTGTTAAATTGCTAACTTCTTTAAGATTGCACATTTGTGTCTGATGTGAAAGTGGACTTGTAAATATGAAGAGAAATTATTTTTGTTATCTATTGTACTTCTTGTTTATTTTGTGTTGATTCAAACTTTACTTTCAGTTTAGTTAAAATAATAAAGATTTTTCAAATAATATATTTTTGGTTGTTCTCATTTCCATTGTCACAAAATAATAGTTCCTATTACATATTTTTAAAATAAAGTCATTTTGTTAATGTATGAGTAGACATTGTCAATTAGCTTCAAGCTGTATCCCGTACACAACACGGTAGACAGAGGAAACCTAGTGTTAAGACACTCATTTAGACATTGTCATACATAATAAATAAATGTTAAATCACAGCTCAATCTATACAAGGCAAGGTACTTTAGATTCTGTTGAAAAATTCAATTTATATACACAATAAATATATTTAATATTCAACATAATTAAGGGCTTCTAATTATAAAGGCAAAAAGCAATTTCACATTTTTTTTCTAACCAGAGCCTGTTCCACTATGTGGGGAAGCACGAAAGTATCTCTCCCTACTCTCAATAATAAGGAGAATACCTAATACTACTATTGTCCCAAATATTGCCAAATTTTTGAGTGGTGGTAGTGGTGGTCAATACTACGTACCGGAGTAGAGAATTCAAAATATTTTTAAAATATAATCATTCCTCAAGAGCATATAAAAACCCACAGCCTTTGTATTACCAGTCAAAGGCTAAAAAAAAGACATGAATTTACTTAAACAAATTTATTTACAAAATAGATCACAACATACTTTCTTAAAATAAATTAATCAAATTTCCTTATAAGTTATTACCATATTCTTTTCAATCCGGCAGTACAGTCAAATAATAAAGGATTTTTAAATTCACCCCTCATATCCAACATGTAATGCATTACAGTATTTTTAACTTTAAGAGGTAATTGAACTCTTGCTGTTTTTCTATTTTCCTTACAACATACAAATTCTATTGGAACTTTCATCATTCTATTATTTCTAAATGGTGTGTATGTCACAAATGTAAGATGTCTACCACCTTTGTTTAATATTAAGTATCGAACTGACTTTAATGTGTACATCCATATCATTGCCAGTGATCCTGTCCCTATGAAAAGTAAAATATATTTTAAAGCAAATTTTCAATGAGGATGTTGTGGTCCAAGGGCATAAATGTGAGATTGTAACACAACGGTTGTGGGTTCGATCCCCACTCGAGGGAATGAATTATTATTTTTAAATATTTTCATTTCTTCGCTCTGGAACCAAATTCTGCCACTTTAACATGCAATGTCGCCAAAAATTCGGCAGAAAGTGAGGAACGGAGTCTCAACACTAGGTTCTCTCTGCCTACCCTTCTGTATATGGGATACTGCATGAAGCTGATCATTTGAATATAGATGTATAAATAAATATCTAAAAACAATTTTTACTTACCAATCAAAATTGCCACTGCTCCTAAGGTATTTCTGTATTTATTTTGTCCTAAATTAATTTTTCTAAACCATGGAGTGTCATCTGTAATCTTTGATTCATCAACTGGTGCATCTCTCAAATTTTGTAAAGCAAACAAACCTAGATATGTCCAAAACATATATTGAACGACAGCGAATACATTCATATACATGAAAAATTTTGGGTTCTCGTACTTAAATAGTATGACATCTTTAGTTACATTTGTATTTACATCATGAATAGTTTTCGTTACAACTGATTGCGAGCTGTATTTAGCGTTACATTTTATTTTATTAATGGCGTTGCTAATAGGGTAGCGAAATAAAGCAGCTCTTCTTAATACTAAAGATGCATAATTTAGGAAAGACATCTTAATATGCAATTTGAACAAATAATAAAATAACCTTTAACGATACCAATATTATTTATGTTTAAACTTTAAAGTACATAACCTAAAAAAATAAAAACGTATATGTCAATTTTAGACGTACATGCTACAGATAAGCAATAAAATATTTATATATTTATGAATTTTTTTTAGTCAATGAATATTTATGTTTTTAATGATGAAATAAATTACATTACGATACAGTAGTTACACAACAGAAAAAAACTATTTTATTATTAAAAAAACAAATATTCTTCAATTAAACACATTCATTCGGTTTTTTAATTTAGTAATACAGTATTCAATAAATTATCAAGTAATTTATTCGTATAAATTTAAGTTAATATACCTTTGCTAAATAGTGACAAGTGTAACGACATATGATAATTATGAACAAAAATATGCTATATGAATATTATTGTAAGTTATAACTGGTACCGATCATTATTTTAACATCAAACGTCGATCAACATTCCATAGACAATAAAAAGGAAATACATACTTTATGTTTATAGTCTACGCTTGTTCACGGCGTCTTTGTCAAGTTCGTTATTTCGTCGCGGCTGTGCTAATTGTGAATTACTACAGTAAAAATGTTGTTTTACGAAAGCCAATAGTATTAAACATTATATTGTCTTGTTTTTAAGGCAATTCGTGTGTAGCGTTGATCGCGCACGTTTTATAAGGACGACACACAAGATGGCTGATATTAAGGTAAGAAGCGGTCAGATCTTGGCGGCATTTTGATTGGTAACGGTCAAAATTTTGCTTGTTTATTTGTATCTATATGCTAAAATTATTTACTCATATGCCTTAATATGATATAGACGTTGTGGTGAAATAATGCGAAATGAGTATTAGTTATACGCTCAATGTCACTGAATAACATAAATAATAAATTATAATTGCTATTGGGTTAGTGTAATTAGAATGTTTACATCTTATTTATATTGATATAGAAGAAAATATTTAAATACAAAAGCTTAAGGCGTACACTTATTAGGTAAGTAACATTCAATAAACTACCTACAATAAAAAAAATAAAAAAACGTTAATTTAAAAATAATAATAATAATATGAAAGTAAAATGTACTTTAAAATTATTTTTACATACATATATCATAAACAGCATTAAACATAATTTTAATAAAAAATGCAGGAAGTAACATTAGTGGCTTATTATAGTAAAACCTAATAAATTTTTATAACTACCCTCAGCTAAATCTTAATATACAATTATAATTCAGTTTCAATTTTATATTTCTACACTTATGTACACTGTAATTTTTTATAGATTCTTATTTTACTTTTGTTGTTTGATAATAATTTCTTTATAATTATATTAGATTTCTTATTTCTTTATGATAATTTAGAAAATTAAATAAAATTGCAGAATCAAATCACTGTTGCCAGACATTTTGCATGGCATGCAAAAAAAACTTTTTTGTATTATTATCTGTCACTATTGGAACCATTGTTATAAATTGTAATAAATGAAAAAGTATTACAAACTACTGATTACTTGTATTTTTCTATGGCCAGCTTTTGGTAAAAGAAATTATATTACTATTTTTCACTTACAATGTTCAAAAAATAAAATCTGTCTAAAATGAATATTTATTCATTATATGTATGAACATTTTCCCTAATGCGAATAGTGTCAGGCACTGTGTGGCTGCACAACAATTACCTTAAATATAGACTACAATTTTGTTTTTTACTAATTGATAACAATTGATTTTTCAGTCAATGTTAGCAAAAATGAGTAATGGTACCCAAAATGGTACAACAGAAGCACCTGCAAAAGGCCAAAAAGGTGCCATTGAGAAGATATATCAAAAGAAATCTCAGCTTGAACATATCCTTCTGCGTCCGGACACCTACATAGGTTCCGTTGAACGGGCCACTGAGACTATGTGGGTGTATGATAAGGAGAAGGAGTGTATGGTTCAACGGGAATTGAATTATGTACCAGGTGATTACTTTTATATTTAAATAAATATTTATAGTTTTTATTGTCAAAATCTAAGCCAGGTTTATTATAACTTATTAATTAGACTTATGATTTTATTCAATAATGTGTTTTTGAATTTTAGGTTTATACAAAATATATGACGAAATATTAGTTAACGCAGCTGATAACAAGCAAAGAGATTCAAAAATGGATGTAATCAGAATTGACATAAATCAAGAATCAAATACAATATCTGTATATAATAATGGATGTGGCATCCCAGTGGTGATGCATAAAGAAGAAAAAATGTATGTTCCAACTATGATATTTGGACACTTATTGACATCATCAAATTATAATGATGAAGAAGAAAAAGTGACAGGAGGAAGAAACGGTTACGGAGCTAAGCTTTGTAATATATTCTCAACCAAATTCACAGTTGAAACTGCATCTAAACAGTACAAGAAACATTTCAAACAGACATGGGGTTCTAACATGACTAAGGCTTCAGAACCCAAAGTAAAGGAATCTGGTAAAGACGATGATTTTACAAAAGTGACATTTAGCCCCGATTTGGCTAAATTCAAAATGGAAAAACTAGAAGATGATATTGTACTGTTAATGTCTCGAAGAGCTTACGATGTGGCGGCATCCAGTCAAGGGGTTAAAGTCTATTTAAATGGAGAAAGGTTAAAAATTAGTAAATTTAAAGATTATATTGATCTATATATAAAGGGCAAAGAAGATGAAAATGGGCAGCCATTGAAGGTTGTTTACGAAAAAGTTAATGATCGTTGGGAAGTTGCTTTAACACTTTCCGATAGAGGTTTTCAACAAGTGTCTTTTGTTAACTCCATTGCTACTACAAAAGGTGGTAAGCATGTTGATACTGTGGCTGACAGTGTAGTCAAGAATGTTCTAGAAGTGTTAAAGAAGAAGAATAAAGGAGGCGTCAATATTAAGCCTTTCCAAGTTAAAAATCATATGTGGATTTTTATCAACTCTCTCATTGTGAACCCAACCTTTGATTCACAAACTAAAGAAAATATGACACTCCAAGCAAAAAGTTTTGGATCGAAATGCAATTTTTCAGAGAAATTCGTGAATGCAGTATCAAAATCAGGATTAGTTGAATCAGTGCTATCTTGGGCTAAATTTAAAGCCCAAACGGAATTGGTTAAAGCGTCTGGTAAAAAACAGAGTAAATTGAAAGGAATACCGAAGTTAGAAGATGCTAACGACGCTGGAAGTAAAAATTCTCATCTATGTACTTTGATTCTCACTGAGGGAGACTCAGCTAAAACATTGGCTGTGTCGGGACTCGGTGTGGTGGGAAGAGATCACTATGGCGTATTCCCCTTAAAGGGTAAACCGTTAAACGTAAGAGACGCCTCACACAAACAAGTACTTGAAAACGTCGAAATTAATCATCTAATTCAAATAATTGGTCTTAAATATAAGAAGAAATATAGTACTGTGGATGACTTGAAAACATTACGTTATGGTAAAGTGATGATAATGGCCGATCAGGATCACGACGGTTCCCACATTAAGGGACTTATTATAAACTTTATACATCATAATTGGCCAGAACTTCTTAAATTACCATTTTTAGAAGAATTCATCACACCTATTGTTAAGGCTACCAAAAAAGATAAAGAAATTTCATTTTATTCGTTACCTGAGTTTGAAGAATGGAAACGCGAAACGGAAAATCACCACACATACAATATAAAGTACTACAAAGGTTTGGGTACCTCCACTTCAAAGGAGGCTAAAGAATATTTCCAGAATATGGACAGGCACAGAATCCGTTTCAATTATAGTGGACCAACGGATGACCATCATATAGAACTGGCTTTTTCCAAGAAAGGTGCAGATCAACGGAAAGAATGGTTGACAAGTCACATGGATGAAGTGAAACGTAGGAAGGAAATTGGGCTTCCGGAAAGATATTTGTACACAAAAGATACAAAAGCAGTTAGTTATTCTGATTTTGTTAATTTGGAGTTGGTTTTGTTCTCTAATGGAGATAATGTGAGGTGAGTTACAATTGTACACTATTCAATAAAAATATTTCGAAAATAATACATTTATTTCAAAGAATATAAATAATTTTAAATTACAAGTATTTCCCATATTCCGCGAATTCTATGAGGCATTGCATTTTGAGTTGCTGATCACAACGCCGCGTTTTGCTTCGATACCAGAGCGAGAAAAATATTAAATATTTCATTTCCCCGAGTGGGAATTGAACTCACAAAAGTCGCGTTTACAATCAGAACAATTAACTTCTTTAAAAAACCACTGAAAACGATTACTGGTAAACGTAATTTTTAATAAAATTACGTTTACCAGTAATCGTTTTTTGCATATCATGAAATTAAATTAAATATTTATTCCAGATCAATTCCATCAATGATAGATGGCTTGAAGCCCGGTCAGCGTAAAGTGATCTTCACATGTGTAAAACGTAATGATAAGAGGGAAGTGAAAGTAGCACAACTGGCTGGTTCAGTTGCTGAACACTCCGCTTATCACCATGGTTGGTAGTAAATATTTTTATTTTTACACTGGTGACCCGATCAAGGCTTTACGCGTGCACAAATGCACATATAACAGACAAAATTTTTAAAGTAATAGACATTGAGAAATGTTCTCTGTAATAGATTTTCTCATTTATCTTCCATACAGACATTGCAGTTGTTAACAATTTTATTATATGTATAGATCTTACTTGCATGAAGCTAATATGCCTCTTGAGCACTGACGAGCTTGTGACTGTAAACGCGACGGACGCTAGTAGTCTATACACCACAAAATAACGTTTTCAAATGGAACCAGTCGGTCATCAGGAGTGCGAGTTCGAGTCCCGCTACGTTCAAATTGAGAACGTATGGCTCAGTGGTCAGAGCGCCTGGTCGGTTTCCAGGAGGCGCGAGTTCGAGTCCATCTGCGTTCATATTTTTAAACGTTTTCTAAATAAGTATTTTTCTTTTCTAAGTATGGAATAACACTTTGAAAATGTTAAAAACAGTAATTCCTTCATAATATGAATATAGAAGTGTAATATGTACGCACCTTTGAGCGATATTAGTACCTTTGTACTGAATATCTTTGCGTAGGTGCTACATAACTGATTGTTACTAATTTAGAACTATTTTATACAAGAAATAGCTCTCACAGTGACAATCTACAATTTTTTATATTCATAATTTTAAAATATCTAAAGCGGAGCTTTGATTTTCTTTTAATCTTTTAAAAATTATAATTAAAATGCTTTGCATACAGCTTAATTGACTATTGTATATTAATAATTTTTTTTTAATTCAGTTTTAAGTCTAAAATTATAAGCTATTGATTACATATACATATGTTGTATACATGAAATCTAAACTTCATACAACATCACAGCATATTCTAAAGAGTTGATATTATTCGATTTTCATTGGTCTTTATTATATTCCATTCCACTGTTAATAAAGACAATATTGTCATTATAAAGCAACAGCAGGACTTTCGATATTGTCAAAATTAATAGAAACTGCTGCTGTGAATGTTCTTTTGTTTGTTATTTTTGGTGTTTTTTTTTATTTATATGTAATCACCTCAATAATGGGCAAAAAATTATATTATTAACTTCATTGAGTTTCTTCAATTACTTTATACGGAATTTACATTATACACAGAGACTTACAGATTGTAAATTATTGTTAAAATTTCTGTTGCTTGTGAACTTTTGTATTCTGTATATTTCCTGAATAAACAATGTGTTGAATAAAACATACTATTTATAAATTATAAACAATACAATAACTAACTCCCACTAATCCGAACAGGTGAACAGTCCCTAGCAATGACAATAGTGAATCTGGCTCAAAACTATGTGGGGTCGAACAACATTAACCTGTTGGAACCCCGTGGTCAGTTTGGTACGCGTCTATCCGGGGGCAAAGATGCTGCGAGCCCCCGTTATATATTCACCCTCATGTCCCCATTGACCAGACTGGTGTTTCACCCTCATGATGATCCTTTGCTTGTGGTAAGTATTTTTTTAAATTACTAATAACTATATGGGGTCAAGCAACAACTTCCTGGAGCCCATTGGTGACTTTGGTACAAGGCTGTATGGGGTGACTTAATTTTAGATGTCATAAAATCAAAGGATAGATGTCATAAAATTAATTTTAAATGTTATAAAATAAAATGTAGAGTGTGGCAATGTTAACGCAATGGTTGTTGTTTCGATCCTCTATATTACTATTACATAACAAATTCTGTATTACCATTATTTTTTAAATGTTTATATATTTAATTAAAAATTTTTTTTTTAGCATGAATTTGAAGACAATCAAAAGATCGAGCCCGTCCACTACATTCCCATATTACCTATGGTCCTAGTGAACGGAGCTGAGGGCATCGGCACTGGCTGGTCCACTAAAATACCCAATTACAATCCTAGGGATATTGTTGCTAATATTAGGTGAGATTTCTTGAACTTGGTTAGGCCGTCGTGGCGCAGTGGCAGTCTGTGACTGTAAATGCCACGGTTGTGGATTCAATCCCCACTCCAAGAAAATCATCATTTATTATTAATATATTAATTATTTATTAATCATATATATTTATAGTCATTTCGTCGTTCTGATAACAAAACAAAGGGTGGCGTTGGGATCGCTACTCAACAGCAATGTCTAAAAAATTTAGCGGAAATTAGGGTACATGTTGTATTAACACTAAAATCCCTCTGCCACCCTGCTAGATACGGCGTGAAGCTAAAATAATTTTAAAGTTATTTTATGAAATGCTAGCTATCTGTGGTTTCACCTTCATGATCAAATACAAAAAAAAAGTGGTGTATGACACATGATATAACATAACTTGCTAAGATAACGCAGGTGGTCGTGGTGTTACATCGAACCAATGTTATGAAGTAGCCTATAATTTTCTCGATATATTTTCGACTAAAAGACGTACAAACTAAAAGATTTATTATTTTACAAACAAACCCTTTCAAACTATCGATGCTTTATGTAGTTTATTTAGCTACATATATAAATAATGGTTAGTAAGGATATTCATGGTGCAGGGGCACAAAGTGTGACTGTAAACGCGACTGGTTGTGGGTTCGATC
>DWAL01000366.1:0-11652 GCA_018230405.1 Heliconius hortense
TGCAACGTTTCTTAATTTCCTAAAAACATAAATTAGTTTGCGAGTTCTCTCTGCAGGCTGTTCTATATGATATTTAAAACTAAAGTGTGATGTCTATTAAAACTCCCAAATATTTAATCACACAAACATTTTCCAAGGATGGGCAAGAGCAGTTATTAATGTAGGAAGTGTTACAAGATTGAATTACTAATTTGGAAGGCAGTTCAATTTTGGGATTTACCGAGATCGAGAAATGAATATACTTTGTCTTATTCACATTAAGTTTTAGTTCATTTTTAGTTAGCCAAAGAGAGATAGAGTTTAGCCCTATTTGGGCAGATTCGTAAACTTCGTCCCAAGAATTGACACTAAAAAGTAACGCAGTATCATTATTGCAAATGCAATAATTTTTCCATTTTTGAGTTGTAAGTCACATAGATCAATTACATAAGTGAGAAAGAGAGTAGGACCCAAAATACTGCCCTGGGGAATTCTGCTTCTGCTATGTTAATGTAACGCTTTCAGTAATCATTGGAATGGGGAAAAAAATACATAAAGATAAAAAATGTACTTAAGTTCTCCTAAGTCTATATACAAATTCTTTAAGCGAAAAGAAAGCGTTGTATACCTCGTTGAGCGCGTACGTCAAATATCCAGTGGATATTTATAGGATCTCGCTAAATGACTGATGGCCGCCATAAGGCCGATATAGGAATAGGAATTTGGAAAAGGAATCTTACCGAATAAAAATAAAAATAAAAACGAATATAATCTGTCGATACTTGATTTATGACCCCGATTAGTGTCTTGGATTTTGATAATATGGCCGCCATTACAATTGCCCTAAAATGGTTCATCAAGGCCTCGTCCACGAGTAGTGATCTTACTCCCGAGGTCCTCGGCTGCCTCAGTAGTTGTAGTTGCTATCAGATCCATATCGTGTACGAAATTGTTGACCACCCAGGTAAACGTACCGCAGTCAGAAACACCATTGACTCATTGTATGTCCGGTGGTTCCCAATGCTCCAATCAGATGCTGGTTGGTTTGTTGGAGGTTTAATTATTGTGTTAAGTATGAGCGCTGTGTTAAGTATCCTTTGTTCCAGCGCTACTTCCGTACATCGAACTAAGACGATGATTCCCTTCTTCGAGTAACATTCTTAGTATATCGTTCTCTTCTTGGCGGCTTTCTCTTCTTCGAGTAACTTTCTTAGCATATCTTCATTTCCGAGTTCAAAGGTCTTCATGATTTTCTCGCAGGTTGCAAGGTCAACTTTGATGGTCCCCCTTACAATTGCTGTATTCTCTAGGAATGCGTTTTGCATGTGTTGCGTGGCATCGTTTGCTGGAGATTGGTCAGGTGTTGTTCCTCTTACCTTTCCCTATAAGTTTTTGCAATAATTTCATTAGTGTTGATGCTAAATTGAAGTTTTTGCTTTGTTGTTTAGCTTGTTTCAGATTGTTTTGGTGTTCCTCCTCTGCGGCTATTTACTTTTCGAGGCGCTGCGCTCCACTCAATGACGACGTGCTTGGCCTTCCATCGCCTTTTTTCCTTACTCTTAAGAAAGCCAAATCTTGTCCTCGATCTTCGTACAGAGCTACATTGTGCTTTGCAGAGGCTGGAATCCATCCCAGTAGGTCTGTCATGTACCAACAGAAGGTACCATCATGGACGTAGGTCCGTGGGACCATTCGCGCTTACAGTCACACAATTGTGGGACTGTACTGCGTCACGACTGGTTTATGTTGCTTAATTATAGTTACATACTTTTTCAAAAACATACCAAAAATAATTAAATCACAGTTTTATACAAATAATCCAGTATATGCTCCTACGAATAGTAAAATATATTAATAATTGGACACACCTATTATTAAATTTTCATGGTCCAGTGTGATTTTATTACAAAACATCAGTTATCGACTGAGTTCACTTGAAATGCAGTATCAAAGGCAACGTTTATTCACTGCTTTGGTAATTGAAACAATATTGGGAAATTAATTGACATCACTTTTTGAGTTTCAAGTATCATTTAAATTACACTTGCTAAGAATGTCGCTAACAAACCAAACTGCATTGATTTTTTCACTTTAACAGATGAATTTATTTTATTTTTGTAGTTTTCTTTTTAAATTACGTTTATTGTCTTTATTCCTTCCTTTAGGGTTTTATACTTCAAAAGAAAAAACGAAACCCTCTTAGGATGACTTTGTTGTCTGTATGTATGTCTGTCAAGATCATTTACCGCGTGGGGGTACCAAGCTGAAATTAATATGAAATATTCAAGTGAAATTAATATGAAATATTCAAGTGAAATTAATATAAAGTATGATTTGCATCATGTAAATAAGCTTCTAAGTCAACACAATAAAAATATACTGTCTTTTATGCGTACATTTTGCCGCAATTTATGTGAAATTAGTCACGCAGTCAAAACCTATAGGTACTTCCGGTTGACTAACTATTATGAAATTTGGTTTGGTTGGATTTTTTTAATCTCCTAAAATTTTATACTCCTTTTTATTTTTTTAAACTAAGTGGTTATTCAAAAATTGTCTCAAATTTTCACTGCAGTTGATGTTAAAAAACTAAATTTATCAAAATTTTCATGACACAGTCTACATACTTATGTATACGAACATGTTTTGGTTCAACTTCTGTCGAGCAATAACTTTGGATCAGAAACTTACGTTACTTCAACTACATACAAACATACATACATACATACATAATACATACTACATTTCTTATTTTATGTGCTTTATAATGTAGTATGTAATATAAAATTGAGTTTGGGTTCTTAAATTTTTTATCTAAATTGTTTAATAGTTATACCTGCAACTAGTAATCATAATTAGCAGTATACTTACGAGTCGTAAGGTGTAAAGAAATAAATATGCATTCCTTAGTCTCACTATTTAACTTAGGTGGCACAATTTTGAGAGTATTTTAAGTGACTAGCATTTAGGAAGATATTATACATTTTTGAATCATCTTTTTAAAGACTAAATTCAAGGGAGCTAACCCTGAATTCAAGGGAGGGAACCCTGCAGAATGAAGGATGATTTGATGAAAATGACCACTCATCACGCAAAGCTTGTAGAAGTAGGCGGATAGTGGGGAACGGAGTGTCTTAACACTAGGTTCCCTCTGCCTGTATGAGATACAGCGTGAAGCAAATTTTATTCACTTTATTAAAATGGCATACACAGATCGCTGAAACACATGTAATTCAATACAATGGACAAGTTCAGCTGATTAATTTCGTAATATTGCATAGTTGATAATAGCGCCTAACATGAGCCGAAGCCTAATTCAATTTAGAATGTTTGGCATCCATATTTAATGCTAATTGGATGTAACATACTACTCATTATCATGGAAATTCTGTTAAAACACAAAGTATAGACAATTGATAATTAAAAAATCCCGGCACACAAAGCTCTGGAAAATTAATAATCTGGAAAATTTATAATCAACTTTATAGTTGACTGTTTACTTTTCAGCACTTTATATTTTAAAAGCTGTTAATCTTCAATCAGCTGAATATATTTCTATGATGTTTAACGGTTTGGGAGTTAGGATACACATACAGATACACATACTCACACACACATACACACACACATTCACACATGAACAGGCACGTTAAACTTAAAACTTATAATACTCCTTTGTTTTTCTCGGGGGTAAACAATTGCAGTTTCCTAATTTCTTCTTCTCAATTTGTTAGAGAACTTAAAAAATATATTATTATAAACCAGGTGTAGATAAAAAGAATCAGATATTTGAACGGAAAATATACCACAAAGTGACGTGGCGGTCGTAGGTTCGATCTCCACTTGGGGGAATGAACTAATATTTTTCGCTCTGGCACCAAGGCAAGGCAAGCTTATCTTCGAGTTCCGCCACTCAACATGAAAAATTCAGCGGAAAGTGGGTGACGGAGTGTCTTACTTAACTCTTACGTTTCCCTCTGCCTACTCTGCTATATGCAATAAATGTATGTAAAATTTTGCAAGTCTGTAAGTGAAAACTAACATCCAACATTCACCACAAATAAAATTTGCTATTATCGTTATAATGCTCTATATGTACTTATATATTTTTACAATAATACATTCATAGGTATTACTTTCAAGTACAGGCACATATTTTGTCATTTTATTTTCGTTACATTCTTATAAAACTTATGTTATAGACTTTATAATAACATTGAATACCTATCTAGAAATTTGGACTCTCAAACTTGTATATATTAATTTTTTTTCGTGTGTCAAATTTATTGTTAATAAAAATTCTAATTAACGAAAAGTTTAGTATAATATTTTATCTGTTTTTATAAATATTAAATAATACAATTTCAAGTTATATAAAATACTTGTTGAGACGGTTATTCTTTATCTATTAATTAATCAGCATCAGGATTGTCTTAACACCTACGTAATATTTTTATTTTTGTAATATATAATTATGTGAAAAATATATTTTACTAACAGATATTTTATTTAATTTTGCGAAACGACCTATGGAACCTCACAATCAATTATAACGAAAATTACATTTCGTAGTATGTGTTTAAAAATATCTTTGATTGAAAATTTCGTGAAAGGTATTGTATATTTTCATAGGCATATATTATATTCAATTTTAATCTTCACATTTATATTTCATCTAACTATACAAATCAGTCGTGGCGCAGGGGCACGTGCGTTCAACTGTAAACGCGACAAATTGTGGGTTCGATTCCTACTCGAGTAAATGCACTATTTAATATTTTCATTTGCTCGTTCTGGTACCGAGAAAAGAAGAGCGCGGCGTTGATTTTCACCACTCAACAAGCAATGCCACCAGAATTCAGTGAAAAGTAGGAAACTGGGAGTGTCTTAACGGAGAAAAGAAAGTCTTAACACTATGTTCCCCCCTTGCTATATGCGTGAAGATAAAAATTAAATCTTATTGCATTTCAATATACCCAGTTAAGCTTAATATATTTTGACTGGAGTACCTGGTTCCCTAAGTAAATTTGTCGAAATAGGATCACAAAATTCATTTAATAAAACCTCTTGTCGTCCAGATACCGTGTATAGCGAGACGAGAATCCAAGGTTTAAGTATACTTAAAACTTATCTGGCCTATAACTGATACCGTTACGAGTATTTTCAACCACGCTGAAATTTATTACATTTACAAAAGAATATTTTATGATGGCAATAGGTACGCACTGATGCAATATGTTATGATGTGATATTGGATGGTTTCTATCTAGAAATTCATATATATTTGTAATAAAAATCATTGAGAATTCATCTTCAGATGTGCGAGCCCTGAGATTATTGGCTTATGAACTGGTTATGAAATTGGCTTATGACATTTTTATTTATAGTTTTATTTTATTTTGTTTTGTTTTGTATTGAGGCCGTCGTGGCGTAGAGGCACAAGCCTCCATTCGGGGGAGTAAATTATTATTTATAAACTTTTACATTTTTTTGCTCTGGTACCAAAGTTATAGCTCGGCAGCCAGTCAATACGCAATGTCTCGAAAATTCAGGGGAAGGTGTTTATAAATCACCACTATCTATAAAAGCGGCAAATAATCACGCCTTATCAATCCTTTGTGAGTTCGACTCAAACTTGGCCGGTTTTCTCTTTATATAATTTCGAATTCAGGCGGAAATTAGATAAAACTTGAAAACCAAGCTCTTACATCTTAAGGCACGGCCTCTAAACTGGCAGATGAAAACAAAAAAAAAGTAAACTTTTTTATTTTTGACCTTGTCCAACTTTCACTGAGTGAATTGCTTAAAAAAATATTTGAAATACTCATACATATAAGCAATATTTTAAATACTTTGAAACAGCTATTTTTAATTAAAAATAAAAATGCCGAAGTGGATCAATGTTTTCTCACAGTCACACGGTGGTTGTAAGTAGTATATATAGTATATGGTACTACAAAACGCGGCGTTGGGTGCCGCCAGCTTCAAGAAGGCTTATATAAAAAAAGTAATATAAAATAATTAATTAGGCTATGTTAGTAAAAGAAAAACTACATATGAATTTAACGAACTTTAGAAATATTATATTCTTTAAATAATAAAAATGTATAAGAGCCTTTACATACAATGTATTGAATCAAGACAAAGTCCTCGTGGAAGTATTTTTTGTAAACTATATGATAGATTCCCTTATTTTTAGACCTTATTAAAATACTATTTATTTGAACTATTTCATAGAAGCTTAAATCAACAAATATTAAAGTTTTTTTAGGAGTACTTTTTTAGGAGTAGCCGATAATTTATGCTACTTTAAATTGAATTCCTATTATCATAATAATATATTCAAATTAAAATAAAAAAAAACCTGTCAAATTCGTGTCCAACTCGCATACCGTGGGTTCTGTATCAATTTCCGGGTTGATTGACCAACTTAAGTTTCACTCTTTTTGTATGAAATAAACTACAAATATATGTTTGTATCATTTTTTTTGTTTTCTATGAAATACTTACTATCACTTTATAACTTATGACTTTACGGATGATTCGTATTGTAAGGTCTCTGTCTGTAAGTCTACTCTGTAGGTTTTGATTCGCTTGAGAGTTTCGAAAATTTTGTATCTTTTGATTGCGTTGGCTTATATATATTTTTTTTTCACAGCTCCAAGGAACAGTATACTTGAGCTTTTAATATAAATTACTGCTTGATACCTCCACGCGTTCCTGTTTTCAAAAAAGGGCCTTGACGGACGGAAAACAAAGTGATCTTATAAGGATTATGTTTTTTTTATCGAGATATGGAATTCTAAAAACCGGTTAAATGCGAGTCAAACTCCACGGCTTTCATAACTATTTCGGGATTGTAGGTTAACAGATACCATTTATAAAAGCATACAAACTTAATTTTGCGGGCATATCCACTCATCTTCTTCGTGCTGAATTTCATAACTGTAAATTCACGGGAAGTACCTATAGATTTTGATTGCGCGGCGAATTTCAAACAAAATGAAAATGTTTTAAGGATTCATAGACCATAGAATATTTGATATTGACTTCAGCTAAATATCTCGGACGGACGACAAAGTGATTCTATAAGAGTTTCTTTTTCACCTTTTGGGGCACGGAACCCTAAAATTTATTACATTCAGCTTAGAAGTGTGTTATTTCAACGACTCCACTTTTTTGCATGTACTTGTATCCATGTAGATAATCTTTGTTTGTTTATTTTAAACTATTGTGGACTTCGAATTTATTACAGTTTCATTCTACGCTGGGCTCAGCGCAATGTGGGTTTACTTGCTGGGGTTAGGCCACGATGACGACTACGAAAACTCTGACCACGAAGAGGACGAAGAGACCATTGTTCACGGAGATGAGCATTTGTATCAGTAAGTATATATTTTTTATAAGTACCTATATATATATATATATATATATTGCATTTAAATGTGACGGCGGATATGTGTGGTAAAGATGGAATAAATAGTACAAATATATAATAATGGCAGGGAGTTAAAACTATGCTAAGAGTCTGACAATGGACAATGTCATTTCTAATATTATTACCAAGAAATTATAAAAAAATTGAGCTTTATAATTTAACAAAAGTTAGATACTTTTTTTTTTGCATCTTAGTTACCTAATAACTCACAAAGTAAATACCACTCGAGATCCATATTGCCTAATAGCACTTACTTACTGGTGTTGGGTGAATGCGCACAGAAACTTACAGGCCTTATAAAATAACAAATGTCTGACTACACTGTTCTACTATTGGCTCTCTCTGTATAACCATAACAGTCCATCAAATTATAAGAAGTAAGGACATAAAGTCTTAGCAAAATAAGTGCAGTGTGATCCGGCCGAAAACAAACATGAGCACCAAGCATCAGTGCCTGAGATAAGTGACTCCTCAATACACAATGTCTCTAACTTGGTTTTTTTTTTCGAACTTGAGGTTAATGCTGTTAGCCCTATTGGCTTTTACAACGACACCGGGTGGGTAGGGAAGAGGGTACTCTATCCCAGAAGCTAACTTGGTTAAAGTTCCTAAAATATAAGGCAGAGTAATAAATGTTGTTAGTTTCGTAAATTGGTTGTAGGTTTGCCGAAAAATTAGATGCAAAACACAGTATAAATTCAGCTATATACAGCATGATGCTAAAAAAGATAATATATTTACGACATAGATATTTAGTCCACATGTAGTGAAATCAAAAATAAAGTCATTCAATAAGTAAATAAATTCATACATTTTAAAAACATTTTGTGTCTAACTGAAAATGTGTAATATTATTAAGCTTAACTACATTTAATTTGACAAATAGACTAAAGAGATCAGTAATAATGAGAGCCAGTTCTTTAGTAACTTTTTTGTGGCTTCACGCATCTCCTGCATGATGCAGGGCACCAGAGTATTTTGTCCTAGCGAAGCGAAAAGCGGAAAATATTTTTGAATAACTTACTAAATCAATCTAATTTATTTGGTTGTAGAATATCGCAAGCAGTGTATACGGTATCTAGCGCAGAAACTAGACGTCTTGTACAGGAGCGCATGCAACCCTGGATCCCAGACGCAATAAGATACCAGCCACCACCCCGTCCGGCATCGGTAGCGATAATGCTATCTACGTCTCCAGAACCTATGCATTGCGATTACCTTGAACCTGAGCTGCCTCGCCCTGTGTCCATTGCCCCATCTGAAGCCGTGTATACCATTGAAAATGAGGGTAGTACCAACGAGGGAGATCGCTATCCCGTGGAAATCGTCACACGTCGCGATAGCATCAAGGAAGAAAAACGCCGACCATTCAAACAAGCGAAGAAAGACAGTGTTTTGACGCTTCAAGAGGTCTGTGTATTGCATGTCTAAGTATTTATTTTATTAAACTAGCTTACCATGTTGATATGATCAACAATCATTCGTGAATCACTTACTGCTGTATACACTTTGTTCACTTTTAGTATTGTTTTCACGCTGCTTATACGGTTTAAATATTATTGTCTAATATGTTTTGTCGAGAATTATTATAATTATGATAATGAATAAGTGTTAAATGTAATATCTTGTAATGTAGTTATTGATATGGAAATACTTACTGCTATCAAAAATGAAATGTTAAATATTTTTGTCGGTGTGAGAAATTATGATATTCAAAATTATTTTTGTCTTGAAAATGACCTATTAATTATTCAATATTAGCCTGGACAGGCAGGGCTATTTAATGTATAACTTTAGTAAGTAGTTAAAAATATATAAATGTTAGTGGTAACGTCCAAATTTTGAATAACCCCCGACGCAATTTACCAGTTTGTCATCCGGTTTCTTTTGTCTATTCGTATATTGGTATTATTAATAGACACAACTAATACAAAAATAAAATTATCACCAAAACCCCAATTTTTGCGTCGGGGGTTAATAAATCATTGGTAAGTTTATAGATGTCTCTTTTAAGATTTTCGAAAGATAGATGTTAGATAAAATTACACAAAAATGAAATAATCCTTGACATTTGATGAATTTCACATACCATGTATCTATACAATTTCAATAAAGTTTCAACTTAATTGTCTATTCTAATTTTGTATATCATATATAACCAAATTTCCAATTTATTTTTATATGAATCTTTGATTTTGAGTAACCTGACTTCTTTCTAATCTAACCCCTATTCAACCTATTTCTTTTATATTTCAAATCACCTCTTTAACAAGTTAATTAGTTTATTTGCCTACCCTATTATTCTCCAAATAAATCTATTTCTAAGGAACTAACCTCCTTATTCTTTACTATCTCTGCAGGAACCCTTCTTGGAAAGGTATTGTGTGAATTTCCATTTTCGTAAATCAGTTTTCTACGGAAGATGGGAAGTGCAGGGCTCAACACAAAAAACAGGCGTGAATGTTGATAATCAATTCTGTACCTCAATATCTATATATACCTATACATGAGCAAACATTTCTTCAAACTTAAAAGAAATTAATTACAAAATACGCAAGAAGTTTACAAGCCTATTTTTTAAAATAACCCGCTTTTATAATTCTAAACAACATTAGGACAGGGTTACCGAATGAAATCAATTTACTTGAAAGTACTAATACCTTTTAAAGGGGCAATTAGAGCCATCATTCACAACCCATCATAAAACTACAGGGAAGTATGTATTACCCATTGTTTAAGCCAAGGCAGTCGCGTACTTAATGTTCTAACTCCGCTCATTTCGTTTTCGAACCTCTTACCAGACGGATCTGTGTTGATTATATAATAATTGGCCGTGCTAAGTAAATTCCTTAATTGAGGTAGTGTCGTGACCCACCACGCCAATTACTGATAGAGTCTAAGTTAATGAACAGTTATCTTCCAGCTGAAATGTGAATTGGAATGATGAGCCCAGTGTTTACTATAGATAAAATTAGTTTTGTGAATTCTATGGGGCAAGTGAGTAAATTATAATTTTTAACAAAATATTATGAACTGCACAAAAGATATTATAAATTCATAATTATTGAATATGAGCTTCTTTTTTTATATTTTGACAATAGATTTTATTATGCACAAAATGTACAGAATTAAAACGAAAATCAAAAATTTCTATATTATTTAATATCGCATGTTATTATGAGCTTTAAAAAAAAATTTGACATCGACTTCAACTTTAGAATTGTTTGCATTAATATATAATATTATATTAAATAAATAAATCATACATAGAAATTAATAAGCTCAAAATAATGAAATGTTCACAATCAAAAAAACGTTTTAAAATCAGTGTAGCTTTAATAGAAAGCAGTAGGTGATTGGGTGAGTAGTGCTTTTCAAGTTACTCTATACTTTTAAAATTTAAAATGCAATAGTCAGTTTAAAATTTTAAGCTTATTTTTAAAGTTTCAATACATTTAACTAATTGCATTTAACATTTACATAATGTATAGTTTAAAAAACTTTATTGTATTGGCACTAATGATGCTGCTTTACATTTATGGCCTCTCAAAATATAAATGAACTATTTGCTTCTTTTCATTTATTAAGTTAACTATATACTGAGGCGAGTCGTGGTGTAGGGCGAGTCGTGGTATGTGTGCGGCTGAAAACGCAACAGGTTGTGGGTTCGATTCCCATTCAAGGAAATGAAATTTTTAATATTTTAATTTCTTGGCTCTGGCGACTAGACAAAGCGCCAAGTTGTGCGACTCACGATATGCCTTCAGAATTCGGCGAAAAGTGGGGAACGAAAGCGTCATAATGGGAACAGAGTATCTTAATACTAGGTTCCCACGTTCCCTAACCGGATATTTGTGAGATACAGTGTAAAGCTAAAAAAAACCTATATTATGTTAAATTCAATTACTTTATTATAATTACTTAAATACTTTATCAATTATACTCATATCATATTTAAAGTATATATTATAAGTTATATTTTACAAAGTATACTTCGAACCTATAGTCGTATTTATCGATTTAAAAATATTTTAAATTATACCAACATAACAATAGGTGGAGCTACAATATCACAATCACAATTAACATTTATTTTCGTATTTCTTAAACTTTACAAGATGATTTGACGTTAAAATCAAATTAAGATTATTATCAAGATCATAGCATTGACAATGATACACTACACTCATCTCTATATATAATAAGACAGTAAAAATATTTTGTCTGTACATTTA
>DWAL01000367.1:0-11638 GCA_018230405.1 Heliconius hortense
ATGTCGGTTCCTGGCCTAAGTTAATATATAAATAAATCTATTTTAAGCTAACATAATTTTTTTTTACTGTACAACTTTCGAGACATCGTCTATTGAACGCCGAAACTCATCACCGCAGTTTGTCTTGTTACCAGAGCGAGAAAGTGAAAATTAAACCTCCCGAATGAAAATCGAACTCTACAATCGTCGTATTTATAATCAGGCGCTTTACCACTGAGGCACACGGGCATATAATATCATCTTCTTCAATATATATAAAAGTTTACATAGATTTAAAACTAACTATAATTGCACATAGTGTTTCCGGACACGTGCGCGACGTCCTGTGGGCAGCGGCTGTGAGTCAGGTGTTCCGTGCTTCGCGCGGGTATGCCGCTCACGTCGCTGTCACTGAGCCTTTACTTAGTCATTGCCAGTGCTATATTATTTTACATATACATTTCTAGCATTTTTTTTCCAGGTTTAAAAATAATAATTTGTATAGTTTATGATGCGAATTATGTACCTACTTCGCTTCTCGCTGTATCCCTCACATAGCGGCTAGATATAGGAAACCTAGGAATTTGGCGGAAAATGGGGAATGGAAGTCATAATGGGAACGGAGTGTCTTAGTACTAAATTCCCTTAGCTACCCTGCCATATGCGGAATAAAAAAGAAACAAAGTATGTAAGAAGTATTTATCAATGATTCGTTTAGCGGTTAAAAAAGTGGTTAACTTTTGAGAACATCAATTGCTGCCACAAAAGCGCATGATTGAACTATGGTACATTATGGGAACCTAAAAACCCTTTTAAATATAATAGTGAAGAAATTTTAAGCTATATTGTTCATGTACACATTTGCTATTTGTTTTATATCAGGCGCTACTCATATCTTCTCTATATTTTGTCTTTAAAACTATGAATCATATTAATATATTAACAAATAATAGCTTTACTATAAATATTGCGGCCATCGTGGTCCGGTGGCTCAAGGATGGGACTCTAAGTGCATTAACGTTTGTAGTTTAATTCTTATTCTCATCCCAGTGTAATATTTAATATTTTCTTTTCCTCGCTCTGGTAACAAGACACTCGTCACCTAGTGCCTCGTAAATTCAGCGAAAAGTGGGACATCTTTCCTCCAACTTCCGTTCAAATTCAAGACATTGATATTGTTGAGCGACGTTGGTGAGTGGCGGAGATCCACGCCACGCGAGATTCAGCATCCACCCACAATTATTGCTTACAGTTAAACCCTATTGTGCCACAATGGCCTTAGAATTACATTGAAGAGTGATAGTATCGAAATATTCTCGTAGTTACTTCGTTTTCAAATAATATGAGCAGAACATGTAAATATACAAATAAAACATTAAATATGATTTATTCAGTTTTTATTAAAAGTTTTATACATAAAATATTCATAAAAAAAATCCTACTATATTATAATTCTTATAGGAGACAATGACATACATACTTTCGATTTTTTTTTCTTTATTTCTTTTTGGTACCCATCTTAGTTCTGGACACTGAAGTAGTAGTTTTGACTAAAGGTGAGGCAGTACTAATAGACGAGCCTGTAATTGGACTAACCTCTCCCGTAGTGATGTACCTCTTTACTTTATTCTTTAAGTCTAAGTAAATTTCATTCTGGTGGTTGAGTTGAGGCAAAACGGAAATGCGTTTATCAATTTCCTGAAAGAGAAAGATATTTTTCATTATTATTGTTTTAATAAATAATATTAAAGACTACTATTGATTATTATAATATTATAAATTAGCAGCCATCATGACGGAGCGGCACAGCGTCTGACAGTAAATGTGTTGTTGGTTGGTTGGTTGGAAAATTAGTCATTTTCACTCTACGATTTAACACGCAATTTCTGAAAAGTTTAACAGTCCCTGAGGAGCGCGCTATCTGCGCTATTATTATGTGCGACATAACGTAAATCTATATAAAAAGGCATTACCGTAATGCTTATAACACAAGTCTTACCAGACTCAAAACAACAACTTATTTTAAAATATATGTAATCAATCTCTCACAATGAACCCTCTACTATCGTGATACAGTAGGTGAACGGACATATACAAATAAACATATACTCTCTTGTTATTCTTATATTAGTTTTTATTATACAACAACAGTTGTAATATTTTTCTTTTTCAAATAAGCAAGTTACCGGATTGCATTCATTTATAATGTGCATGCAACGTTTAATAGTCACGCGTATTAGGCACAATATTTACGATAATTTGGCATTACACAATGATATTATGTTCGTAAAACAATTGTACAGATCACTAAGCCTACGGTATTATTCAGTTCTTAAAGTTTATACTTTTAAATGTATTTTTTTTTCTCTTTTAATTACTCTTTCTACTCACTACTAGAGTGAGTAGAAAGAGAGACAAAAAGAAACCTCGGTTGTCCTTCGAGAACACAGTATCGATGATACTGGAAGAAGGTCATGTAAAATCCACGAAGGCTCCCCGGAGGGCGCATGTGAAGGGGTTGATGACAATGGACAAGGCCATAGAGGTATGCAGAGACCGCAGCGTTTGGGGCTCCGTTCCCTCTGGCTATCCCGTTAGGCATAAAGCGTGAAGGTAATAAAATATCTATTTGTTAAATGGAATGACCCTGCACTATGGGAATAAAGACAGAACATACTAATATCACTATGTTCTCCACATTTTTTATGTAAATAGAGTTTCATTTGACAACATCAAGGTTGATTTTAAGCGTTGATGGGGTCTACGACGCTTGCCAAGAACATCTGACGTCCTGCTCAAATATAAAACTTAAGTTTTTTTTTACGACCCCATGCAACACCAGTGGAGCTCAGGTGCGTTGCCTTTAAAGTGGCAGTGTTTATCGGCGGAGTACAACGCCGCACTACACTATAATTGTGCTGAAATATATTTTTTTCGAGTTTTTGCTTCATCTATTATAACGGGGACAAAGAGAACATAGTATCAAGACACGCCGTGCAATCTTCCGCCGGAATTCCATACATAACGTGTTGAACAGGACAATGAAAGTAATACATTGCCCCAAGTGGGGATCCAACTCATAATCATCGTTTATTGTTGTACGCTGTTCCACTGCGCCACCATGGCCTCATAAATAATGTTCAAATATTGGTTAAGCTAAAAATATACAACCGGGCGTCGAACAAACACTATTAAAGTATTTCTTCACAGACACGTCATTTAAATATCATTGTCATGTCACAGTCAATCAATCAAATAAATACTGTTTTACATATTTCCTCAACATAATAGAAATAATAAAATATTTTTAAACATTACTTTTGTTACATAACCTAACTTATACATTTTGAGTCGACATAATTTTATTTCTTTAGGGAAAAATTTTTTTTAGGGATAGCCCTAACCATAGAGCCAGACTAAAAAGATATGGTTGCATAGGACAGTGAAGGTTAATAGGTATATCAAAGGGCGCTTTAAGCATATAGCGGATGACGTCTGATTGTAAACGCGAGCTTGAGGTTGAGGCCGGTCGTGGCGCAGTGGCACAAAGTGTGATTGTAAAATCGACTGGTTGTGGGTTCGATACCACTCGAGCAAATGAAATATTTATTCAAATTTATATTTTTATCTCTTAGCTCTGATGTCGAGGCACAGTGCGGTGTTGAGTTCCTCCATCTGCTATATGCCGTTACCTAACAGGCTGCAGGGTAGGCCGAGAGAATCTGTTGTCAAGACACTCCATAACTTATTTACAACTGCTCATGCGTGTTCAGTGACGGATCTTAGTTACCTGTTAATACCAAATCAGGTAAATAAAAGTAATTTAAACATAATCTTTCTAAATATAATCTTCCCATTAGAACCATACTCAATTCCTGCTGCGCCTGCTGCGTCACGACGTCTCCCGAATCCCGACATCTTACAAAATATGTGTAAAGATCGTTACCTGTCTAATAACAATCACGTAATAAACTTTCTTGTGTTCGAACTTGTCTGTCGCATACACGTACGTGGGCATGCTGAAGAGATCCTTCAACATTCCACTCTCATCGCACAAATCAAATTGCGTGTAGACACCTGCACAAAAACCGATGTTTTTTTTATTCCTTAATTTCCACTTCCTCTTACTCAAAACACGTTCATAGAAGCTGAATAGTTTAAGTTCGATTTTATTGCCGTAGCAGACGAAACCATTGCATAACATTTTACATACTGTTATGTATAATTTGAACGAACAATTATATTCACTTCCTCGCTCTGGTTACGAAGCATAGCGCGGCGTTGAGTTCCGCCACATCATACATTCGGCGGAAAGTGGGGAACGGAAATGAAGAAGTCTTAATAGGAACGGAGTGTCTTAATACCAGGTTTCCAGTTTCCCTTTGCCTACCCTGCTATGTGCGGGATACATTGTGAAGCTCAAAAAAAATATACTCAATTTCGTATGGCTTTGCTTACCCAATCTGCATTTCTTTCGTATATATTCCAACATAATGCGCACTGGACATTTGGGGTTTACCACTAGCGTCTTCTCCACTGAAGGGTCCGTATCAGAGGAGCGGCGTCGCAGAGCAGACAGCTCGGGTGCATCTTTGTACACTACTACTATATACATTTTGTAAGAAATAGGCGGAAACATATATGAATTATATTTATTTATTGTATATTTTTCAGTGACAGGTATGTGTCATATTTGACATAATTGTTTTTTTTTATAGTTTTTTCGCTAGCTTATTTAAGCTAAGGCAGAGTCAATAACATAAAATAAAATTGTCGTTAAATAATTTTTACGACGTTATACAAATGTTTTAGATGCGTCGAGAGCTTGCCGGCCAATATTTATTTAAAGCCTATTTTTATATATAAAGTTTTACAAGTCCAAGTGGTGGTCATTAAAACACAAATTTAATTTATTGAGCTTAAGCAAGGAAATAAAAAAAAAACGTAATGTTGACTATGAGAAAAAAAACGATTTAAAAATAAACAACACAGGGAACTCACAATTATATTATGAAAAAGAATCCGACATTTTGATTATCTGTATCGTTTATCTACATTCATTATAAAAATCATAAAATGCTCTCTTTAACAGCTTCCTATTGTAAAATTGAGAAACAATGTATGTACATGTGTTCCTTATTGTACTTTTTGCTGTTTGTTTTCAAGAGATTAAGTGTATGTGAAGAAATAAATATGCATATTTAGCTTCACGCTGTATCCTTCATATAGCGAGTGGGCAGTAAGAGCATGTTAAGAAAATTTAAAAAATGTTGTAGATAAATTCAATAGTGTCCGAAAAATATTTTTATAAATTATAATAATGTTGAGTATACATTAAAATTAAATAAATTATCTAAATTAACTTGTAGAAAACTTTAAGCATTATATTTAAAAGTAAACTAATAATAAAATAGTTAGTATAAAGAGTATATACATATAGTTATTTATATTTGATAACCTAAAACGAAATTGCGAATGTTATCAGAGTTAATAAATAAGTTTATCGGACAAGTTGATAGTACCTAGTACTTTCTTGGCGCTTAATATTAAAAACTATTTTTTTTATGAAATGCTATCACTTCTTGGGCATAAGTCAATATGAAATATCTTATTCACATATTTTTAGCTTCACACTTTATCAGGGTAGGTAGAAAGAGGGGACATAGAGTTTATTTTTCTTCTTAGGAGGCACACCGTTTTCCCAAATATAAATAGACGCATATTGCAATGTTATGATATGTTTACGTTATACATCAAATATTACTTAAATGGAAGAGTCAACACAACATAATAAAAACTATCTTTTATCAGAAACCTCCCATTTATTGTAACTTTTTAAAGTTCAAACTGTATCGCCCATTTAACAGGATAGACAGAGGGACACTAGTATTAGGAAACTCATTCCCCATACGTCTTGTCTTTAGACCAATTCAATAAAAAATAACTCATTATCCCGAGTGGGATTCGAACCTACAACCGTAGCGTTCGCAGCCAAACGCTGTGTCGAGGGCTACAGCAGCCTAATAACATAACTTCTTTAAATATTTAACGATTTTACTATTACAATGGTATTACTATTTCAATCATTTCTTTGGTGTCGTCTTATGTCTCACACGGTCATTACTCTATACGAGCTGCAACAAGTAGCCTTTAGAAGGTCATACCAAGCCTGCATATAAATACCTCGTTTATATTATTAATGTCCTAGTTTCGTCGGTTTTGAAGAACTATTGGATAACCTGGTGGATTTCGTCAACTTGATGAATGATGAGTCACGTCAAAATCTTAAAAAGATGTTAGTAAATATCTTTCTCTCTTGCCAAATGATTATTTTTAGCAATAATCGACGTCATAAATTCGTTAAAAGCGCCCTACAGACATGTTAACAATATAAATAAATATAAGCAAGTACGAGGAGTCACAAAAACCGTCTGTTCTTTACAAATTGTGACAAGAGAGGAGTATCGTAGTAACTTATTGATAAATATCTAAAAAAAGATAGATATCTAAGAGATATAACATATTATTTTATTTCACCGAAATTTATATTATCGCTAATCACCTAGGTGTATGTTTTATATGTAGCTTTGATAAAAATAGTTATTTATTCTTTATTGAAAACAATTTTTTTTCTCTCGGATATTAAAATAAGGTATATAAAACTATGACGTAATTCTGGTTATTGGTTGATAGAATAGGATTTTTGTGGCGCAGGGGCACAAGCTCGAAGCAGAGCGAAGAAATTACATATTTAATATATTCATTTCTTCGCTCTGGTGTCGTGGCATAGCGCGGCGTTGAATTCCGCCACTAAACACTCAATGCATCCAGCAACAGTGTGAAGCTGTAATTCTTGCGTAAATATTACAATGTTTTAGTGAAGGACAATAATAGAAAGTTAACATGCACGCGATTTGTTATATTTGACACCTTACATCTCAAGGTGCCTGACGATAGCAATATGTTGCAGCAGTATGCAGTAATAAGTATATAAATAACGATACAAATAACAAAGTAACAAATAGAGAGAAATGTAACTCTTATTTTAATTTTAAATTATTGCAACTATTATGTTGTCTATTGTCTTAAGCTGTTGTTAATTATTTTACTAATACTTATCGTGAGGCCGTCCTGCCGCAGAGGCACAGCGTCTGGCTGTTATCACGAAGGTTGTGGGTTCGATTCCGTCTTGGGGGAATGGCATATTTTCATTATTTCGCTCTGGAAAAAACTACTGTAAACACAACGATGGCTGTCAACCTCGACACGAAGGTCTAAGCTATAATGCACAGGGAAAGTTAATGGAGCCTAGTGTTAAGATACTCCGTCCTCATTAAAACATATCTATTCTTTACTTTCCGCTGAATTCTGGAGGCACAGCGCTTTGTCTCGTTACGAGAGTGTAGAAATGAAAATATTAAATATTTCATTTCTTCGAGTAAGAATCGAACCTACAATCTGTTGTGTATATAGTCGCACACTTGTGTCCCTACGACTGGCCTTAACTATCTTAATTTAACTTAACTTAGCTTCACGCTTTATCCCTAGCGGGGTAGTCAGAGAGAACGAAGCGCCAAACGCTACGGTCTCTACATACCTCTTTTTTCTTTTCTTATTCGCATTAACTTAACTTAACTATCTATTTTGAATTAATCTTTAGGCACTTTGCATGTCTATTTTAGGGTTTCGTACCTTTTAAGGAAACAGGGAACCCTTATAAGATCACTATATTGTCCGTCTCTCTGTCTGTAAAGATCCTTTATCTCAAGAATGCTTGGAGATATCGAGTTGAAATTCAAACCATACATTCAAATCAACGGTCCCTTGATTTCCTGTAATAACCTTATTTCTACATTAATTTAAAAAAAGATATGGTCGTTTTTATCGCAAAAAACGCGTATTTCGACACTATAAAAGGAATTGAAATTATAAGAGTACTTCCAGTTGACCTAAAATTATGAAATTTGGCAGCTAACATCTACAGTAATACTAGTTCAGGAACTACATTTGTGGTTAAATCCTAAAAAATAATAGCCTTAGATTCTTAGAAGGAAGGCAAAATGTATTAAGGCTAGTTCAAGTGAGGTATCACATGAAAGGGCTCTGGCTAAACTAAGCTTGAATTTCAGAAAAAGCTCGAGGCCTCCAATTCTTGTACGGAACCGTCGGTGCGCGTGCGCGCTTGTCTTTTTTTTCGTCCAAATAGTGACTGGGTAGTTTCACTCCGCAACAGGAAATGCGTGAAAATAAACAATATAAAAGAAAACCAATTTAAGTTTAACTAAATAATAGAATGTTCAATGCGTATCAAATGCACTCAAATATCACAAACACTTAAAGAACTTAGCAAAAAATCTCTAAGAGATTTGTTTATTGTTTACTTTTTCTTAAGGAAATAATCACAAAGTAAGAATAAGCAACGCGATTTTGGAACCACAGATAATAAGGATGTTCTTATCTACGAAAAACAGATAAAAAAATATCAAAAATAAATAAATTCTTACTTTTTAGAAAACGTAGAAAAAATTTAACGTAGCGGGATTTGAACCCGCGTCTCTTGATAACTGTCTGAGCGCTCTTACCGTTAAGCTATATGTTCTGATCAAGCCACGTCTAAATTCTTATACCCTTCGTACAACTTCTCTGTTGAATTTTTACAAATTTACGCTACCTAAAGATAATTACTAAGAATTATCATTTGACAAGAAAGAAAATAAATAAACAGAAATAAATAATAAGAAGAAAAATAAATAAATTGTTTTTGTAACTAAATTTACATATAGTAGTGTAAAAAATTAGTTGCATACTAATTTCATTTTATTAATATAAAATTTTTATATTCATAAATTTAAAATAAATAAAATAAACATTATACATATATTAACAAAATTATTCAACTATGATATTTGTTGAAAATTATTTGTTTCATTTAATTCTCTTAATCTACTTCCTAAAACTTCTCAATGTTGTTAATGCTAAACACTACAATCTCTGTATACCTCTTACGATTTGATGACGATTCGTCTTATATTTGTAGTTAATTTCGTCCAAAATGGGTGCAAACTTAAGTTTGCCAACTTTTATAAGTTAAGTACTTTCCGTTAACCCATAATTAGAACCCTCAATGAGTGAGTCTGATTCGCACTTGACCGGTTCTTTTATTACGGTAGTTTAATATTTTAAAAATAATGTTTAGATTAAAAATTTGATTTTCTTTTTTGTATAATGTAACAGATAATATAATGCCTAGCATTATACCACCCGCTATTTAATAAAATTATATTCTGTCTTATACTTCAATATGATATGATTGAATTAACAATAATAATTTATGAGGATAATTATAATATACATAATACTAATATTTAATAAAATATCATTAATAATAATTTTGTTTTAGCATATAAAGTATAGTATTTTTATTATTTTTAAGTATAATTATTTGATATCGAGAAATGGAACGTATTTAAATATAAATTGTAAAAGTGGGTAATTGTGTTTTAAAAAGAGTATAAAATAGCATGTATCGATTGTACGAGGTACCGTGTGCTTACCCAGGGGTAAGCACACATCCCTCGGGCTTCAAATGCCCACCCCAAAGACGCACCCATATTCATGGGTGCCGTTAGAAACCACGGCCAGAGGGCTCGCGCCCTGACGCCGTTGCCCAGCCGCCCACGCGCTGGAAGGAAACCGACAGTACACAGTTTGAGTTACACAAATTTGTAAACCTCTGAGTAAAAAACATCGTTGCATAGCTCTGGTTTTACTTCCGCCCCACTGGAGAACTCTCGCCATCCACCTTCGTCATAATATCTGTCTTGAGACTATTTAGTTTCAATAGCAAAACATAATTATATTTATTTTACCCATATATTAAAAGTTACCTTGAAAATCTTGCTAAGATTTCGAGCTTATTTCAATTATGAGCATCAAGAAACCAGCAAAAAATTTATTGAAAAATTATACATTCAGTTGTTTTTCCTTGGTTATCTTTTGTTTGAAGAAAATCAATTCGCTTTGCGGTACCGTATCTGACTGTAAACGGAATGGGTTCGATTTCAACTCGTGGGAATAAATTATTTACATTTCTTCGTCCTGGTAACTAGAAAATCACAACGTTGTGTTACGGCACTCAACACTATTTGAAAAAGTAAAAAAAAGTAGTTAACATTATATAAAAAAAATCTAACAAAAAATGGGGATCGCAGTATTTTAACATTAAATTGTCTTTTTCTACCCTGCTATATGTAGGATACAGTATGAACCTAAAAATACACTTATGTTATACTTTCCTGTAATAAAAACTTTGCTCTCCACATTCTACTAACTTTAGAATTTGCAAGTTATTCGAAGGCTAAATTAAAAAACCTCACTTGAACTTAACCGCTTTAATACCAAATATTGCCCCTGTTTTATTATTATTTTTTAGGATTTAAAAATAAATGTAGTTTTCAGATTTTTTCCTGAACTAGTACTACTTGTAGATGCTAGCTAACCAAATTATACAATTCTAGGTCAACCCGAAGTACCCTATTATTTTTTATTACTTTGTAGTGTCGAAATACACGTTTTTTGCAATATAAATGGCTATATCTATTTTTTTAAGTAAATGTAGAAATACGATGTTTTTAGGAAATCATGGGACTGTAGATCTGAGTATATGGTTTGAATTTCAATTCAATATCTATAAGCGGTTTCTTTATCTTAAAACGGAACCCTAAAAAGGAAGGCGAAAGACTTTAGTTAGAAGACTTTTTAAGATATAATGTACGATATTATTATTTCAGCTTCAGGTATCGTGTATGCAGGGCAGACGGAAAGAATCTAGTGTCGAGACACTCTACACATCATTTTCCGCCCAATTTTCGAGACATTGCATGTTGAGTCGGTCCAATTATGTAAATTCGCACTAAATCACTAAAAATCTTTTAATCAAAAAATAAAATCACTAAAAATATTTTAATCAAAAAATTATAATTCAAAATCTTTTAATCTTAACAAAAACAACGACTGTAAATGTATTTACCTCCATATACAAAAACTTATATAAAATTAACATTGTTACATAATTTATAATTATATGAATAGAAAAAAATATGGCTTTAATATATCCTTCAATGGCAATGAATTGTTTTCATTATCCTCTTCCTGGTAACAAGACAGAGCGCGGCGTTGAGTTCCGCAACTCAAAACGCGATGTATCGAAAATTAGACGGAAAGTGGGTAATGGAGAATCTTATTGCTAAGTTCCGTTTGCCTACCTTTACCGTTTGCAGGGTACGCATATTGGGACAGGCTACGCATACGGGACACAGCATGAAACTAAAATGATATATTTTATAGCGCCCAAGCCTTAAAATTGTTTAGTATAAATTATTGAAAATGATTTATTTTTATTTTTTTTTATTTTATTTACTACTAGCAAACCCGCGCGGCTTCGCCTGCTTGAACTATACCAATGTTTATTAAATATATGTATGAAATTATTTTGAAGTTTTTGTTTTCCGAAAACGAATAATAAGTAGACATAAGTAAGGGAAATACAATTCTAAATATTATAAAAAAATACTTGAGTAATTAAAATAAAGTAACAAAATAAATTAACAATCAGCTTCACGCTGTATCCCGCACACAGCAGGGTAGGCAGAGGGAACCT
>DWAL01000368.1:0-11637 GCA_018230405.1 Heliconius hortense
ATTCTAAGTTTAGATTGTAAAATTCGATAAATAAATACTAAAAGTTGAAACGTACCGTACGTAACGTAGTGATTGTTAAAAAAAGATTGAGGTGAGTTTTATTATTAATTTAGGTGGTATAAATTGTCCGTTTGTCTGATGTAGATTTTGTTATACTTGTAGTTTTTTTAATTACAAAAAGATGATACAAGACCTTTATTCTCATATGAATGAAGAAACAAGTTTTAATTTAAATTATCAAAAAACTATTTCAATATTTTTGAGCATCGTAATTTATATTTCTAATGCTATTTATAACAAAACTTACAGTAAAGACAAACGGACCATATTCGTTTATACTATACTGCCTAGTGTAAAAAAAAACAGTCCAAAAAACTTAGAAAATAGTCCAAACTATAATAAACGTAACAGACTAATTTAGACTATTTGTATCTAAACAGTAATCGGATTAAAAAGTTAATAAATAAATACCTTACAATAACAATAAAAATAAAAATACTTCTATAGTCCAGTCTATATAGTATCTATAATCTAGATTAATAAACTATGTCTATAACGTGCGCTTCCAAGTAATAAATAATTATAATTTATAATTAATAATTTACAACCGACCGTACACAAAAAGCTCTAAAAAGTAATCAAAAAAACTAGAAAAGTTATGATAATATTTTCTTGATAAACATATTTTTTTGAATCATGGCTTAGAAATCTCGATTGTCACCTTTTAAACGAAAATCAAAATTACAAATAGGTTCATCCGTTTGGGAGCTACGCTGCCAACAATAGACACACAGATACGTCAAACTTATAACATCTCTTGGATTTCGTCGTGGATTAAAAATAGTGGAGAAATAAAATTTTACAAGCGATTCCGCGTGCTATAACTATTTTTTATCTTGATACTTTACTTAATACTTTTATGCCGGTACAATTTATATTTCATTAAAATGGTTAGAAGTGCGTAGAGTTTTGATATTTTGCGTTATTTAAATGAAGTGATGATAACGATGTCGTATAGAACTGTTATACGTTATTTGGACTATATATCGATAAGTAGCCCGTTCGAGAATATTTACAGCCCAGAATTTTATTATCTTTAAGTTCTACGCGTCTTTCGTATATAGTTTTCTGTTTTAACGATATTTTATTTGTATTATATACCGATATGATATAGTCGATTCTAAAATATTTACAAGCCAGAAATTGCTTCTTTATTTTTACTCATATTTCGTATATAATTCTCTATTTTCGGGCCACGTTTGGTGAGGGAATGCTTCACTGTGTCTTTAAGACCTGAGATATGATTTTTTTTGTCGTTTTTACTTATTATTATTCTTTTAAATTTGTTTTGTTGATTATTTAATAAGTTTATTTTGTACGTACGTAAGATTTGTTGTTACGATCGATTATGAAATGGCTGAATCGATTAAAAAAACGCTTTTTTTAATATCGATATTTAGTATCTATGAGAAACATACACATACACCTAGTAATACTAGCTTTGGAGGCGACTATATTGTTTTATAATTAATGTTTATTTATTAAAATATTGAAGTTATAAATTATATTTATAATACTTTATTACATATTATAATATATGAAATTAATTTAAAATTATGTTTTTTGTAAATATTTAATTGAAATCTTATCACTAAAACTAATCCATATTAGATTTTATACAGAAAAAAAAACACTTTACCTTCACAAAAAATATAATAAACAAAAACATGCAAACAAAATAATATGATGTATTTAATCATATAAAAATATTATATAAGTCTAATTAAATAAGTAAACATTAATTATTAATAATAATTCGCCTACACATTATTAAGACGGAAAACATATATATTTATCAAGTATATTAAATATTATTTAATATTTAGGCATTACAGTGCATTTTGTTATAATTCAAAAGTTTCTTATATACTTTATATAATTAAAAAATATATTTTTATTCATAGGATAAAAATAACCAACTTAATTAATTTATTAATAAAATAACTAACTTAATTAATTTATTAATAAATTAATTAAGTTGGTTATTTTTAAATATTACACAAAAATACTTCAATTATTAAACTTTAAAAGAAATTCAAAGTTAGTTCGTATAAAATGAACTGTATAAATATATTATATAGTCCAATAAATGTAAAATATTATGTTGTTAGCCCAATTGAGAAAATTATAATAGTGCACTGTATACGCCTTATATGGAATCAAGACATTTCGACCTTAAACATTTTTTGGATAAAATATATAATAAAATATTGGCTGCATTTAGAGAACGAAATTGTTTTTATTTTATATTCGAGTTGAATTATATTTAATTAAAAAGTTTTTTTTAAAGAGAACAACTACTAAAATATATATATATAAAAACACTGCTATGATAACTATGCTTTAACACGTACATATTGTATGAACGTATTTTATGTAATGTGTCAAAATATTTATATTTAATTTGAATGAACATACCAGAAATTATTAATGTTATTATTTAAAAAATTTTAAAATAAATTAACAAAAAACTAAATATTTTAAATAAAGTTTTGAATAACAAGTTATTTATAGTATTTGAACTCATTGCTATGATCTGAGGTTATTTTATGTGTGAACTCAGCCTTATGATAAAGAATAATAAGAAAAACAAAAATCAACATCTCATTACAATAAAGAAAACGTCTTATATATAAACAACTTATACACATTTTTTTTCTATAATAACTGAATAATATTAATATATTTTTTTGTGGTATGTCATTTTAATTAAATGGATAAGTTACTTTAGTTTGTAATTTCTTATTTTTAATTGTTGTTTAAATTTGTGTCGTGTGTTTTTAATAATTATAACATATTATATAGCTAATAGATTCTTTTCTCTTACTACATAGGTTTGTAAAATATTTTTTTTACTGTAAACAATGGGTGAATGAAGACTTTTTTTGGTTTTTCAAAGAGAAAAAAATATTCAATATTAAACTCTTTTTATGAATATTGATATATCTTCGAAATAATATAAAGAAAGTAATTAAAGACTAATTTTGGAGATTTCTTTGGTATAACACAGTTTCACATTATCCCATTTGTACAAATTTCTTGTTTTTTTTTCATTTATTCTAGTTAAGGACTTTGTATATTGTATTTAGATTTTAGCTTCATAACTGACTTAGGTATAATTTGTAAGAAATTATTAAAAAAAATACATACACACACCATCTACCGTTAAAAAAAAATAAAGACGGAAAAAAAAGTATTTTTCGACGAAGTCAGTGCATATTTTTTTAGAGGCGGTTGCGTTTGTAACACAAGAAAAGAGTGGCTTGTGATTTTTTTTGTTTTTTTGTAAAAAAAATGGCTGTTGAAAAAAAAAGCGACCGCCAAAATATATGTGTCAATGTGTCATCGAACAAAACGTCTGGTATATATTTCTTTTACAGATACCGAAGAATAGTAATAAAAATGTTTCGGATGCCGTATTGATAAGAAGATAGGTAAAGATAAAATATCTTCATTGCACACTTCTAAGGATATATTGACCAGATTTTAACATAAAATATGAAATACACAAAGGCAGCCTTATTACTAAGAGTTGTCTTCTCCAGGCAACAAATACAAATTCCGGAAGGATCTATAAAAGAGCGAGCATGATGGGGGCAACGTGACGAAAACAAAGAAATTTTTATATACCCACACTTTCATGTCTAAATTATTATATACACTACATAAGATATACATTTATAAAAAAAATCAACTGCACGCTGTATCTCGCACACCGCAGGATAGGCAGAGGGAACTTAGTGTTAAGACACTCCGTTCCCCGCTTACCGCCGGATTATACCGCGATGACTTCGGATCGCGTGCTGAATGGCGGAACTCAACGCCGCGCTTTGTCTCTACACCAGAGTGAAGAAATGGAAATATAAATTTAAATAAATATTTACATTTGCTCGAAGCGGGATCGAACCCACAACCAGTCGCGTTTACAGTCACACAGTGCCTATGCGTCACAACTGGCCTCGTATCCATTCATACATAATATTTTTATTTATACATAAAAAATACTACATCCAAAGGTAATAAATCTTAATTAAATTTATATTAAAGAAAATGTCAAAAAAAGAGAATAGCAGAAAAAAGAATGTAAATGTTGTTATGTTCCAATACATTTCTTTGATGAAGACTTCCATAGATGACGTCATGATTTGTTGACCCTTACCCCGTCCTTGTCCTTAGTGTGACGTAACATATTTATATATCGTATTTTTTTAGCTTTAATCTGGCACTCACCGACCTCATTCCTTGCATTATAGACTCACAATTCACGACGTACATTCAAGAGGTCCCAGAGAGGCGATTTGTGATCTCAGACAAGCTCAGGAAGCTAATTCGACGTAAAAACTCGCCACCAGAGAACACGGCGCGTGTCCGAAGGCCGCAAACATTAAAAAATTAAACGACCTTAGGAGACAAGTCAAATTCCTATTTGAACAGCTCAGAGGCGAGTCTTATGATAGACGACTCGAAGGGCTCCCGCCATCGTTCCATGCGTTCTGGGCGACCTTTCGATCTGACACAGTGGCAACTATGCCTCCTCTCACTAAACCCGACAATACAATAGCGGCGCCATGCCTCTGCCATGTGACCCGGATCATTTATCGAAAGTGGACTCCGAGGTCATAGAGTGGGCTTCGATGCCCCCGACCGGTTCGCCCCACAGACGTATACGAGGTTAATTCCATTCTGACGGACCTTAATCCCAAAAAGTCCTCGGGGCCTGACAAAATCCTAAACAAAGTTTTAAAGAACCTTCCGACTCAATTAATTTTTTTGTTGTTCCAAATTTTCAACTTCTTTCTAGCAGGCTGCTTCTGCTCTACCGAGTGGTAGGATGCTCCAGTCATAGGCATTCGCTAGCCTAAAAAACCCAACAACCTTCCATCCAGCTACAGACCTATCAGTTTCATTAGCAGTTTAGGGAATGTTAACAAGAGTTTAGTGAATGTTAATCATTCTCAGTCGATTAAAAGAAATAGTCGAGACAAAACAGATGTTGAATAATTCGGCTTTAGATATCACTCGTCCATACAACAAGTTCACCGGCTAACGGAAACGTCCGTAGATCGATTCGCAGCGACACGGCTACCATGATCCTAGGCAAGGTCTGGCACAACGGCCTGCTCTTCAAGCTCCGTCGTATGGCACTGCCAGACTCGTTCTCATCATTCGGGCATATCTGTCGAATCGTACGTTACGTACGATATATATTAGAGGGACACTGGTCCTCTACAGCCGTTCCGGAGTCCCTCAAGGCTCTATACTTTCACTTGACACTAGCGACATTCCGCGTACAGATAAAGTCGAACTTGCTATGTTCCCAAGACACCGCTCTTTACACCACGAATTGCTTTGCTTGGATCGCAGGTGGCGTTTTGAGGTTAATCCGGAGAAAAGCGTAGTCGTCCTCTTTCCTCGTAAACGTTACGAGACTGTCTCGACTAGTTACCTACAAGGCAAACCGATCCCCTGGAAGTCTCAGATCAAATACCTAGGCGTCGTACTAGATTCGAAACTCCTTCCGGCCACACATCACGTATCATAGCTAAAGCAAGGCTACATACGTCATGAGTAGGCTGTACCCACTCATATGCAAGCGGAATAAAATGCCACTTCTGACATTCTGCAAAACTTGTAAAAATTCGTCCCGTCATGACCCATGCTTGTGTCATGTTAACACGCACCAAGATAGACCTCTTTCCCCCTGTAAATTCCTCCGTATGGCATCCGGATGCCCATGGTACGTACGCGACGCGGACCTACACAAAGATTTTGAATTAGAATCGTTAAAGTAATTCTGCAAAGGCCTATCCTACGAACAAACTACGAACTACGAGCGTGCAGATTCCCACTCCAACCCACTCTTTGTCAAAGCGCGTCAGTACTCTCTTCATCCTCTCCCGCAAACGCCCAGTAAATAGGCAGGATCCATCCCTCAGTCTGACGACACACTGCCGCCGCCCTAAGTCCCCGCCTTCGCGCCGGCTCAAAGTCCCTCCTGATTAGCGTACGCAGGACATTTACCTGCGATCGCCGACTCTTCAAGAGCGTCCATCAAAGCTCGTACGTTATCTTCTGGGGCGAGCTGCTCTCGCCCCTCCCCGCCCGGTGACGCTGTAAAGACCATTCTAGGTCAACAGCAGTATAGCCAAGTCAAAAAAAAAAGATATAGTAATTTTAGTCTGATTGCCGCACATAGCAGGTTTGAGGAAAGTTAGGCCCTAGTATTAATACCGTCCGTCCCATAATTACAAGTTTTTTTGTGCGTGTCATGTAGCGGAACTTAACGTTGCGTTTTATTTTGTAAAAATAAATACACTTCATTATATCGAGTGGGAATCGAACCTACAATCGTCGCGTTTTGTAGTTACGGAGTTTCGCTGGACCGCGACGGCCCATCCGGCTTTTATTCTCTTGCCTATTACTATTACCTATTAGTTATTCTTATTACTTATTAGATAGTCGCGGTCGCGTGTTTATGCTGCGCGGACGCGTCGCAGTATAGTTAATAATAAATATGTTTGAATATTTCAACATCTCAGGAACTAAATAAGTGTATTTTTTTTGTTTCAATTGGTTTTTTTTTCGAGATAGTATATTTTTTTTGTTTAACCGATCCATTTAATCGTTGATTATCTCTAGGAACAATAGTGTAATATGTAAGCTGACTCTTCACCGCCAAAGCGATAATATACGAACTATTATATTAATTTATGAACTTATTGTAAACCTAAGTTTATTTGATTGGACTCGTTTAAGTTGAGCAATTATTTTTGTGTTAAATAATTCATTTAAATATATAGACTGTTAATTTGAAAATACAATTTCAATACGTTACATAGGATTAAATAGTAAGTATGTATAATTTTTCAAGTTTATTACAGACGTAAAAATACTAGAAAAAATAACGATAAATATAGTGGCTCTATTTTTAAGTATAGGAAGGGACTGATGTTTGAAATTTGCATGCTTATTAGTGCATCTGTGTTATAAATATTATTAAATGTAGCTTAAAGTTTTGTTCCACATGAAAGGGCAGGCACAGGGAACCCAGTTTTAAGCCCTGCTTCTGTTCAAAAGGTCTAGTAGGACGATTATGGTAAAAACGATTAATTAAAAGTCAGTACAATTTTCTTACTATACATGTAACCTTTTCGATTCATTGCGTACAATGACTAGGCCGCGACTCAACGCCGCGCTTAGTCTTGTTACCAGAGTCGGGATATGAAAATATTAATTTATTAACTCCCCTAAGTCGGGTTCGAATTCACAACTGTTGTGCATAGAGGCGGCACAATCAGACACTGTGCCGCTACCGCGCTACCGCACATCGGCGCTGCTTTATGTGACAATTGTCATTGCAATTTTATTCGTTACTATTTATTTAAAAGAGTTCACCTGAGAATTACAAAATCAATCAGCCTAAAAGTATTATTTCAATAATATTATCTTATTACAGATCAATCCTTCTAGTAGAGAAAATTTAAAGAAAAAAGAAAACGAAGATTTGTGATAAAAAAAAATGGATATAACACGGCAAATAAGTAAAAGTGATGCAACAGTAACTGAACTTATACATAAGGACAATAATTTACAACATCCTAACAGTACACAAAGGTTACCGTTTTATAATTCACAGTCAAAAGTAATAAAAAACAATGAAATAATAGACATATCGCATGAAAGTGATAAAGAATTATCAATAGGAGAAGAGAGAGTTATTGAGGAGTGTCTAAATGACACAGAGGTATCACTCTCTGGTGTAGACCTTAAAATTTTTAACGATTTTCATTCAAATCGTTCACCTGTCGCAACAAAGAACAAGAAGTCCATGAAAAAAAGAATATCGGAGCGGCGGAACTTTAAATGTTTGAAAGTTAATAAAAGCGAAACCTCTGAAGACGAAGCATATGCTGAACAGATAGTAGACAGACAGTGCAGGAATCAATTGTTACTAGATGACACTGTCGATAAATGGTTCAAGGAATTGAGAGCTCAAACTCCTGAATGTAAGGCATCCTTCTCAAGAAGTCCGATTAGACAAGTTAAGAGAATAAGGAGGAGATCAACAACGGAAATCAATATAAGAAAGACTCATATTTACAGCTTTTTTAATGCAATGGCAGACTTGGTTACAACATTCTCCTACAGCCAAGTTTCAAAAGTTAAAAATAGAGTGTATTCTATTCTTGCTGAAATGATAAAGAAGTTGGAAGATAAGGAAGAATATTCTAAAAATCCTCTTGGAAGTCGACCAGACACACTTCTTATGTTGCACAAGTTACATAACTTAACTGATGACTGACGACTGTGGACGCGCTGTAGTTGAACCTAATATATTGAATGTCACACTTTGTCCAGATTTAAATTATTTTATATATTAAATATTTTCTGTGATAAATATATGTATAAAGTTTCTTCACAGCCATGGCGGGCTTGGTGTCGACCTTTCCTGATGGATACCGAATAAAAGCCAAACAGAATTAACAGAACCCAATAAGTTCAATGTCACACTTTGTAGAGGCCAGTCGTGGCGCAGTGGCACAGGGTGTGACTGTAAAATCGACTGGTTGTGGGTTCGATCCCCACAAAAAATAAATATAAAATTATAACTAATCAAAATATTTATATCCTAACTGCATTCTAAATTTTGAAGACAATGTGAGGTAAATAACGGAACCTAACGCTGCTTTTTGTCTCACCAGATCAGAGAGATAAAAGATAATATTAATAGGTATAATTATTTTCCAAATGAGGATTGAACCCACAACCAACGCGTAAAGAGACAGATACTGCCCGTCTTTACCTTCCGCTGAAATTAGTAAGACAACGAATAACGGAGAATTTTTTCACTATCTTTAAACTTACCACATGAAAAGGTAACACATTCAATTCTCACGAAATACAAATTTGCTACTACTATTCACAAGTTTATAAAGATAAACAAAATATATATTATTTAGATATCTTTTGATGGCTAAAAATGGAAAGTAAATTTCAGTACCGATCGGGCCGGCGCTGCGCACGCGCGCGTCCTCCAGCGTCTATAGCGACGATAACGACATGTCACACGCTGCATACATTGTGAATATAAATACTGTTATTGCGAGATAAAACGAATAGTTAAAAAAGCCTGATTAAATTACAATAGATCCTTTAACGGCGTAGCAGGCAAAGTTAATAAAAAAGATATTTTATAAATCATGTGTGGAGTGAACTTTTTGATATAAGTTATTTGTTTCAGATATAAAATACGAAATCTAATATACATATAAAATGGATTCAACCGGCCGGCTCGAAGCTATTTGCCAAGAATTAGAGAAGATAGGAAGTAAGCTGCACCGCCAAAATTCAAACGATTCTTTAACAGATAGCGACGTGACTGGTTGTTCTGACAATGACGGTAACGACACACCACTGTCTCATGCTGAGGAGAGTGCTATCGAGGAATGTTTGAATGACACGGAAGGTTCCCTATCCACCGTAGATTTAAACATCTTTGACGACATCAGCGACGACCTACCGGTGCACAGAACAAGGAAAACGAGAGGGCAACGTACATCCGAACGTGCTAACATGGATTTTGCTAGAAGTGGCACAGATTATGAATCTTCGTCATTAGATGAAGGTGCGTCCAGGAGGTCCAGTTTGACAGACAACAGTTTGGATAATGCGACATCGATGATTGGTGTTGCAGGAAAGTCTAACTCACGAACTAAGAAAGATCAGGCATCCACTTACACTCTTAGCGACATTTTGAGGTCTATAAGAGGAGAAAATAGTGACCAAAAAAAAAAATTATCAATATATTCTCATTTGTCAAGTTCAAAAAGTAATAAAAGAGTTGTGAGACGGAAACGGAGAAACTCTCCGCCTATCAAGAAGAACGATAGGACTCATATATATAGTTTCTTCTCAGCTATGGCGGATTTGGTGTCGACCTTCCCTGATGAATTGCAAATAAAAGCCAAAGAAAATGTGAATATTATTTTGGAGGAACTTACAGATAAATTTAAAGAATGGTCCAGCAAAGAGGACCCGAAGAACCCTAAGCATGGCTTTGATTCGGGCCTCGTGGAACTCCGTTTATTACAGTATAAGGTAACGACTCTGCGGGAAACGATGTAGTAATATTGGGGTATTTTACACAAGTTTCTGTCAGCCTTGCGATGAAATAAATATCACATGTAAGCAAAGGACAAAAGATTTTTATTCTACACCCAAACCGTTGGAAACCGATAAATTACATTATTATTTATACAATATTTTACACAAGGTGTATTATTTTCTGCCATTATATTTTTTATTTTAGTCTTGAAACATAAAAAATATATATATTATCAGTGGTCCGTCTAGTAGAGCCTTGCTTATTCTTCATAAGTTAAAATCCATGAGCTTTTTTATAGAAGAAAACATAAATATGACGTAATTAACTTTCTATTATTAATAAAAAATAATTTATTTTTACATTTACTTAGGTCTACTATAGACCACTTCTTTAATTATTATATCAATAGAGGCCATCATGGCGCAGTCGCAGAGTGATTGAACACATTTGAGCTGTAGGAGGACGACCTCAATCGGGGGATTTCTAAAAACGTTGTTCCGACACTGAACACGTATAATGTTAAAGAAGGACGAAAAATTAAGGATGGAGTGTCTTAGCACTAAGTTCCTTGCCCTATCCTGTTATGCGGGAAAAAATGTGTGGCTGTTTATTTTTCTCAATCTTTTCCTTCATTATTAACTGTAATTAATGATGAAAAAGGCAACCAATGAAGTCATCTTCACGAACTTAAGATTTTTTTCTGTAAACGTGATGTTTGTGATAATATTGAAAACAACAAAATCTAATATTAAACGTTATACGTATACATACATATATTATGCTATCTACATCACTCTCGTGAGTCATGCGCAGGCGCACGCCGGACGCCCTACTCACACGTAGCCCGCGACGTGCGACGTTTATTTACAACTCAGTTTTTTTACTATTAAATATATTAAAAGAATATATAAATTAAAAGAAAAAACACACTTATTTAGTTTTAAAGAACTTAATGTTATGGTTTCATAGAAAATATTTTTTTTGACAATTGTAAAGGGATTTAGTTAAAAAATATGAATTTATTTGACAAACAAAAATGATGAAATATTAATAATATCGCTGACAGGTGTCAGACAAGGAAAGATCTATAATAGATATTCTCATTAAATAAAAAAAAAATTGTTGCTCTGTTACAAACTTCCCTTATGTTTTTTAAGCAATTAAAACCAACGCCGTGCAAAATGTAAAAATGTGATTTTTCTAGGAAATGAAGGGATCAAATCGATATCTCCAAGCGTTTCTGAGGGTTCCTAAAGGTTCTTGACAGACAGACAGAAAGACAGACGGACAACAAAATGTATATTTATATAAGAATAAAATATTTTAAAATAGAATATTTTCAAAAGCCTCATTTTGTTATAATAGGGCAAGAAAATTTATTTTCCAGGCCAGTCGCGGCGCAGTGGCTCAAAGTGTAACTGTAAAACCGATTGGTTGTGGGTTCGATCCCCACTCGAGGAGATGAAATATTT